>PVKS010029213.1:6983-25662 GCA_004027875.1 Aplodontia rufa | reverse complement strand
AAGTAAAATTGATTCTGTCTTTCTGTCTCTCTCTTGCTGTCCCTCTCTCTTTGAATAAATAATAAATAAAAAAAGAATATATTTACATGTATCCTCTTTCTTCCCACCCCCTCCAATATTGATATGGTTCATTATGGATGTATCTTCTGACATAAACCTTTTTCTTTAAAGACAAAGACAGACTTTACAAAGGTGAAGTCTACAAATACTAAAGTATTTGAAAACTCCCCCATCTCTTGCAGCATCTCCTGGATCTGTTTCTCATCTTGAGTATTTTCTTTTCTTTTTTTCTTTTCTTTTTTTCTTTTTAAAAAGAGAGGGACGGTGAGAGAGACAGAGAAAGAGAGAAAAAACTTTATTTAGTTTTTCACATGGCCTTCGTTGCTCCAACACTCAGTTGTATACGTGGTGCTGGGGTTTGAACCCGGGTCCTTGTGCCTGCCAGGCAAGCGCCGAAACCACTGAGCCACCGCTCCAGCCCTTGAGTATTTTCTTAAGATTGTTTTCAATATTTGTTTTTGTAGAGCAAAGTTTCTTTTGTGTGCTGTTTTAGTCAGGTTTTCTGTCACTGTGACCAAAGGCCAGACAAGGGCAATTTTTTTTTTTTAAAGATAGAGGGACAGTGAGAGAGAGAATCAATTTTATTGAGTGTTTCACTTGGCCTTCATTGCTTGGCACTTAGTTGTGTATGTGGTGCTGGGGTTTGAACCCACATCCTTGTGCATTCCAGGCAAGCTCCGGAATTGCTAAGCCACTGCTCCAGCCCCTGACAAGAGCAATTTTAGAGGAGGGTAAGTTTGTTTAGGGCTGGTAGCTTCTGAGGTCTCAGTCCACTGCCTGCCGCCTGCCTTACTCTGGGCTGGAGGGAAGGCAGAAGTCCTGGCAGAAGGGATAGTGGAGGAAAGAAGCCCAGGACATGTTGGTAGGGAAGCAGAGAACCCCGCTCTGCTCACCAGGGACAAAATATATACCCCAAGGGCACGCTCCCAGTGAGCCACCTCCAGCCACACGCTGCCTGCCTGCAGTCACCTCCCAATTAATCCATTCAAAGCACTGAGGAGGCTAAGACTCTTCTAACCCCATCATTTACCTCTAAACTTTCTTGCTACGTTGTCCCACACATGAGCTTTTGGGAGACACTTCATATCCAAACCATAACATGTGCTAAAGGATATTTATGCTCTAACATTTGAATGTCCATTTGAATAAAATATAAAATTATAGAGTCAATGTTCTTTTCCTGTGATGCTTTAAAACATATCACTCTGGTTTTTATCTTGCATTCAATGACACTCTTGAGTGAGGCGGTATCTATGAGATTCTATGAAGCCTTTACCATTTTCTCTTAGTCTTTATTTTAGTTTTTTTTTTTTTTTAAAGAGAGAGGGATAGTGAGAGAGACAGAGAAAGAGAGAAACAACTTTATTTAGTCTTTCACATGGCCTTAGTTGCTCCAACACTCAGTTGTGTACGTGGTGCTGGGGTTTGAACCCAGGTCCTCGTGCTTGCCAGGCAAGCGCCGAAACCGCTGAGCCACCACACCAGCGCCCCCAACCATTTCTTAAAATTTATTTTATCCAGAAATTTATTTGTTGAACAATCAAACAAGCTTGTAATGAAATAATATAATATATAGAAATTCTGAAAATTAGATTTACCCCCAAGAGCCCCTCCCACCCTATCTCTTCCCCCACCCCTTCCCAATACATCTCTATAAATCGCAACCATTTTTCAAAATTTATTTTTATTTATTTATTTTTTTTTTTAAAGAGAGAGGGACAGTGAGAGAGAGAAAGACAGAATCAGTTTTATTTAGTTTTGCATGTGGCTTTCGTTGCTCCGAGACTTTGCCGTGTACGTGGTGCTGGGGTTTGAACTCAGGTCCTCATGCATGCCAGGCAAGCGCCGGAACCGCTGAGCCACCGCTCCAGCCCTTCAAAATTTATTTTGAGACAGTCTCACCAAGTTGACCAGGTCGGCCTCGAATTTGCCATCCTTCTGTCTCAGTCTCCCTAAATTCAAGAAGACAGCCATGCACCACTGTGTCAGCAACCTAAGACCTTTCCTTCTTGTTTTAATTCTGGGAAGGTTCAGTATTTAGAATATTATTTCCTCCTCTCCAATTTCCCCCTCTCCTTTTGTTACCCTTCATTTTCAAGATTTCTCCTTCTATCTTCCATGTTCCTTAGCTTTTCTTTCTTTCTGGGCATACGTGTTTTGCTGGGAGTTGAGCCGGGGCCTCACACATCCTAGGCAAGCACTCTAATACTAAGCTACATCTCCAGCTTGGCGTTGCTTTGTTTTTTTTTTTTTTTTTTTTTTTTTTTTTTTTTTTTAATCTCTATATCTTTATTCATTCCTGCTGTTTTACAGGAAAGGTCCTCAATGTGATTTTAAAGTTCAATATTTTTTTCTTAAACTCTGTCCATTCTGTCATTATTCTCTCTTGTGCTATTTCTTTCAATTATATTTTCAATTCTAACATTTCTTCTTTGTTATTTTCACAATTTGTCATTATTGTCTCATATTTGCTTATCTTTGTTTTCTTTTCTTTTTTGTGTGCTGAGGATTGAATCCGTGGGCTCTTTGCCACTGAGCCACATCCCTCCCTAGCACTTTTTATTTTTTTATTTTGAGACAGGGTCTTGCTAAGTTGCCGAGGGCCTCACTTAGTTGCTGAGGCTGGCCTCAAACCTGTGATCCTCCTGCCTCAACCTCCCACATCACTGGGATTACAGAGATGCCCCTGTACCCAGCTTCATTTTAAATGTTTCATCCTTGAATGGTACATACAGTGTATATGTATACAATAGCTATACATTAAATCACACACATATTCTATGTGTTTGGGTGTGTGTGTGATTTAGCTCATCATTTTTCTCATGATGGTGGCATTTTGGCCTATGAACTCGTGTCCCCAGGAGATGAAGGGTTACTCCGTCTTCTAATGCAGCACTTCTCCAACTCTGGTGAAGAGCCGGATTGTTTTTTCTCTTAATTTGTTGTGAGCCTATTAACTGTAGTAATGTCCAATTTGTATAAAACTTAGAAGCCTGTTTTTCCTTTCTCTACCTATCATAGACCAGGGACATTAGTCCTGGAACCGTGCTCTGACTAGCACTGTCCCAACATGTGCTGGGCGAGTGTGTTAGTCAGATGCTGCACTGCATTAGTCTGTCCAACCGCTGCCTCCCTTCACTCCAAGAGGATTACAGGTCCCCAGCCCGCTGCCTGTGACTTGCAGCGCTCTTCCGTGGACAGTGCTATTCCCCGCCCCATCGTGTGCGAGGACCTGGGTTCGATCCCCAACGATATGTATACAACTAAGTGGAGGAAAAATAAAAGCCATATTAAAAAAAAAAATAACTTTCTCTCTCTTTAAAAAAAAAAAAAAAAAGAGGGCTGGAGCATGGCTGAGCGGTTACGGCGCTTGCCTGGCATGCACGGGGGCACGGGTTCAAACCCCAGCACCGTAAAATGATGTGTCAAGAAGTGTTGGAGCAACGAAAGCCACTTGAAAAACTAAATAAAATTCATTCTCTCTTGAAGAAAAAAAAAGAGTTGGCAAATTACAGGTCATGGGCCAAATTCAATCCATTGTCTGTTTTTTAACATCCTCAAGGTTTGGTTTTGCTATTGCATTTTTGAAGGATTGGAAAGCAATCAAAAGAAGAATTAACATTTTGTGGCATGCAAGACCTGCACGGAACTCAATTTCTTTGTGTTGATAAATAAAGTTTTATTGGAACATAGCCATCCTCGCTGATGTGCGTATTGTCTACGGCTGCTGCTCTGCTACAGTGGCCAAGCTGAGTGGTTGCAATAGAGACCACAGGCCCGTCCCTCGGAGTCCAGGATATTTACTACCTGGCCCTTCACAGGAAGGGTTTGCTGGCCTCTGTTATAAGCCACAGAGGTTCTGAGGTTGATTGTTACCCCGGCAAAGATGACTAACAGAGTCAAGAGGAGGTCAGGAAGAGGGGGAGTAGCCCCAGAGAAGGGAGTGCCAGGTACCGCAAGCCCTCTGGGTCCCTCCCATAAGCTGCCACTGTGCAGAGCCAGTCCTTCTGAGCTGGGCCTTGCAACTCTTAGAAGAGGCATCGGCAGGAGGTGCAAATCCTTGGCCTCCGGTTCTGGAGAAGCTGCCAGAGCAAAATCCACCTGCCCACCCCCACTTCTGTCACCCGGTAGAATTCGGTCCTGCCCGGATTTTCCTAGGTCAGTGCTGGCGGCCTGGGCTTTACTCTCTCTCTCTCTCTCTCTCTCTCTTTCTTTCTCTTTCCCCCTACTCCCCATTGTGGGAAAATTTGTATAACATGAAATTTACCATCTTAGCCACATTCAGGTGTACCGTCCAGTGGCATTAAGTGTATTTACAATGTGCAAGAACACCACCAGCCATTTCCAGAACCTTTCATCTTCTACACCCATTGAATAGCAACCTACCCCAACCCCCACCCTAGCAGTCAACTAATCTATCTTTGTTTCTGAATTTGTACATTCTAGTCATCTCATCAGCCCTTTGTTATTCTTTTTTTTTTTTTTTTGGTACTGGGAATTGAACCCAGGGCCTCAAGCATGCTAGGCAAGTGCTCTATCACTTAGCTACATCCCCATTCCTTTTTAAATTTTATTTTGAGACAGGGTCTCGCTAAATTGCCCACAGTGATCTCAAACTTGAGATTCCCCTGCTTTGGCCTCCCCAGTAGCTTGGATTACAAAGTGTGCGCAAATGTGCCTGGTTTTTACTTTTATTTTTTTCTCTTTCTAGTACCAGGGTCCTTTACCACTAAGCCACGTCCACAGCCCATTTATTTTTTATGTGTTGAGACAGAGTCTTCCTAAATTACTGACATTGGTCTCTAACTTTTGATCCTCCTGCCTCAGCCTCCTGAGGCTTGTACCATCAAGCTCATCTCTTATGCCTGGTTTCTTTCTTTCTTTTTTAAAGAGAGAGTAAGAAGGGCTGGAGTAGTGGCTCAGTGGTTATGGTCCTTCCCTGGCATATACAAGTACATGGGTTCGAACCCCAGCACCATGTACCCAATGAAGTCTTGCAGCAACAGAAGCCACATGAAAAACTAAATAAAAGTTTATTTAAAGAGAGAGAGAGAGTAAGGGGGACAGAATCAATTTTATGTAATTTTTCATGTGGCTTTGTTGCTCTGACACTTCATTGTGTGCGTGGTACTGGAGTTCGAACCCACATCCTTGCACAAGTTGGTCACAGGTCTGACCCACCCTTACCTCCAGTGATCTGTTGTTGCTCAAGCACCACATACTGTGAGACCCACTCAGCACCCACAACCAGAGACTGGCTGGCCAGGCTGGGGAGTTGATGTCTTTGAGGGAGTACTCATCTTAGTCTGTTTTATGTTGCCTTAATAATTACTTGAGACTGGGATATTATAAAGAACAGAGTTTTAAGCTGGATGGGGTGGCATACACCTGTAATCCCAGGAGGCAGGAGGATCGGAAGTTCGAGGCCAACCTGGACAGCTTAGCGAGAGCTGTCTCAAAATAAAAGGGGCTGGGAATGTACCTCAGTGGTAACGCGCCCCTTGGTTAAAATCCCTGTTCTCTCTCTCACACATACACACGGTTTATTTGGATCACAATTCTGGTGGCTGGGGGTTCCAAAGAGCATGGTGCCGGTGAGAGACCCCTGGCTGCACCACAACATGGTGAAGCAGAAAAGGAAACCTACGGATGCTTGCAGAAGCAGGTGAGCCTGTGGGGTGGCCTGACTTCCCAACAACCTGCTCTCACGGGGACCAGCTCCTGCGAGATCTAACCCCCTCCTCAAGACACCAGCTTTGTTCCGTCATGCGGGTGCCGTCCCTGCAACCTGTTTTACCTTCCTCTCGGCTTCACCTCTTAACGGTTTTACCACCTCAACACCAAACCCTGGAAAACGAACTTCCAAAGCCTCAGGAGCCAAATAACCAAACCAGGACTGGAGCAGTGGCTCAGCAGTAGGAGCGCTTGCCTGGCATGTGCCAAGACCCGGGTTCAAACCCCAGCACCACATACACAACTAAGTGTCGGAGAAACAAAGGCCAGATGAAAAACTAAATAAAATGGATTCTCTCTTTCTCACTCTCTCCCTCTCTCAAAAACAAAACAAAACAAAACAAAACAAAAAAACCAAAAACAAAGAAACAAAAAAAAAAAAAAAAAAAAACCCCACCAAACCATAGCACTTTATCTAGTGAGATACAGGAACCAGCAGTTAAATTCGGTCTTCCTCACCATCAAGGATGGAGGAGGAACAGGCAAGTATAAACTCTGAGGATAGCCCAAGCAATCACCTGTGTTTGTTACGAAGCAGCTGCCAGCTCAGTAATATATCTGCATATTTATTTTTATAGTTTTCCTCCTCCTCTCTACTCTCCTCCCCCCTTGCTCTGGGATTGCACTATCCCAGAAAGTGTTATTAGCTTATATTCTTTGGCTCTGCTTTCTAAGAAACTATGCTGAGACACCGACTCTTGTGTACGTCACCTTTCCATCACTGTGACAAAATGCCTGAGATGACAACTTAGAAAGAGGAAAGGTTTGTTTTGGCTTATGGTTTCAGAGGTTCCAGTCCCCGGTGGTTGGTTGGCTCCATTGCTTTTGGACCAATGGCAAAGCAGTATGCTGTGGTGGGGGTGCGGGGTGAGGAAAACGGTCACCTCAGGGCAGCTGGAGGCAGAGCGAGATGGGAAGGGCAGCCAACTGTGCCCTTCCTGGGCATTCATTTTACACCACTGTGTGTGTGTGTGTGTGTGTGTTTGTGCACGCATGCGCTTATGAGTGACTAGGGCTTGAACCCAGGGGCACTCTGTCATTAAGCTACATGCCCAGTCCTTTTTATTATTTATTTATTTATTTATTTTTAAAGAGAGAGGAACAGTGAGAGAGAGAGAATATCAATTTTATTTAGTTTTTCACGTGGTTTTCATTGATCTGAGACTTTGCTGTGTCCGTGGTGCTGTGGTTTGAACTCGAGTACTCACGCATGCCAGGCAAGTGCCTTAACCACTGAGCCACCGCTCTAGCACCTTTTAATTAATTTTGAAATATAGTCAAGTTGCCCAGGCTGACCTGAAACTTATGATCCTCCTGCTTTATAGCCAAAGTAGCTGGGGTTACAGGTGTGCACCTCCACTCCCAGCTTCTTTTAATACTTTTATAACCTACCTTAATGTTTAGACGTGGATTCATCTAAATTTTTATTCAGATATATGGCTTGGGAACCAGGCCTTTAACACATTGACCTTTGGGAGACATTTAAATCCAAATTATAGCACCTCTAATGCTACTTTCCTCTACATTGGTTACCATGGTTAACAGCTTAATCTGCATCCATTAATGTACTCAGATTGGTGAGATGTTTAGTTTACTTTTTCTTTTATACCCACCATAGCACAGTTTACCTTTTTTTCCCTGAGGCTTTTATTTCTTTTAAATTTTGAGGCAGGGTCTCAGTAAGTTGCTTAGGGCCTTGCAAAATTGCTGAGGCTGACTTTGAACTTGTGATCCTCCTGCCTCTGCCTCTGAAGCCACTGGGATTAAAGGTGTGCACCATCACGCCTGGCTCTCCTGAGTTTTTTGTTTGTTTGTTTATTGTTTTTTAGAGAGAGAGAGAATCAATTCTATTGAGTTTTTCATGCGGCTTTCATTGCTCCACAGTTTGTTGCGTACATCGTGCTGGGATTCGAACCTGCCTCCTCAAGCGTGCCAGGGAAGCCCCATAACCACAGAGCATGCCCAGGCTCATTTTTTTTTTAGCATTATGCTTTGGATATCTTTTCATATCAAAACAAACAAAATAAATCTATTCTTTCCCCAAAATATTTTCTTATAAGGATTTCGAATCGTACAACTAAGTTGAACAAAATTTGCATTGTCCAGTCGGCAGTACGTGCCTGTATCCTCCCCACCTGGACGCTTCAGTTAATAATTTTCTGGACTGGTTTTATCTCATATCTATTGGTCTACTCATCCATTCATTTTCCTTTTGATGGCTTCTAGTGTAAATTGCAGGCATCAATACACTTTCCCCTAAAAAAATTAGCATGTAAGTCATTAATGAAAGTTCAGTTTGTATATTTTTTTTAGATAAGATTTACATACAATGAAAGGCACAAATCTTAAGCTAACCTTTGCTGAGGTTTTGTTTCTTTCTTTCTTTTTTTCTCTCTCTTTTTCTTCAGTACTGGGGATTGAAACCAGAGATGTTCTATCACCGAGTTACATCACCAGTCCTTTTTTCTGTCTTTTTCTTTTTTTTTTTTAAGAGAGAGGGACAGTGAGAGAGAGAGAGAGAGAGAGAATAAATTTTATTTAGTTTTTCATGTGGCTTTCGTTGCTCTGACACTTCGTTGTGTATGTGGTGCTGGGGTTCGAACCCACAACCTTGCACATGCCAGGCAAGCACTCTAACTGCCAAGCCACTGCTCCAGTCCCCTAACCCTTTTTTAAAATTTTATTTTGAGACATGGTCTCACTAATTTGCCCAGACTTACCTTGAACTTGTAATCCTCCTGCCTCAGTTTCCCAAGCCTCTGGGATTACTGCCACTGCATGAGTTTTTAAAAATATATACACTAGCACAAGCAAAACCCCTAGAAGACATAGAATATTATCATCACCCTGGCAAGTTCCTTTACACCATTTCCAGGTCAATTTGTTCCCATAATTTCACATAGGCAACCGTTGTTCCAATTTTATCACAGAATTTAGTTTTACCTGATCTGAAACTTCTTATAAGGGTAATTATAAAGCATGTGCTCTTTTGGGTAAGAGTTCTTTCCCTCAGCATAATATTTTTTTAGATTCATCCTTGTTGCCTGTAGCGGTAGTCAATTTACTTATATTGTTGCATAGATTCCGCTGTATGAGTATACAAGAGTGTATTCGTCTCTTCTCACTATGTACATTCTCATACAAATCTTTTTTTTTTTAATAGAGAGGAGAGAGTGAGACGCCTCAACCACTGAGCCACCACTCTAGCCATATAATTTTTTTTTTTTTAAAGAGAGAGGGATAGAGAGAGAGAATTTTATTCAGTTTTTCATGCTGCCTTCGTTGCTCTGAGACTTCATTGTGTTTGTGGTGCTGGGGTTCGAACTTGCATATTCAGGCATGCCAGGCAAGGCTGCAACCACCGAGGCACCACTCCAGCCCACGTGCAAATCTTTTTATGCACATAAAATTAAAATCCTCTTGAGCAAGTATCTGGAGCAAATTCTTGGTTCATATGGTAGGTATGTGCTTATGTTTATAAGAAACTGAAATGCTTTTTTCCCTAAAGTGACTAACATTTTACACTTCCAAAAAACAGTGTGAGTTATAGTCATTGCCCATGCTTGCTAAATATTTATCGTCAGTTTTGCTTATTTTAGCCATTCTATTGGGTGTATAGTGGTGATGTCTTAGCCAGCACCCCCCCTTTTTTTTTTTTTGGTGCTGGAAAGTGAACCTAGGACCTCATGTACGTTAGGTAAGTGCTCTGCCACCGAGCTACTTCTGCAGAGTTTTAGCCCCTTCTCTGTTGCTATAACAAAATACCTGAGGCTGAATATTTTATGAAGAAAAGAGGTTTATCCAGCTCACAGTTCTGGGAGTTCAAGAGCATGGTGCTAGCATCAGCTCAGGTCTGAAGAGGAACTCACCGTAGCTGGCATCACAGTGAGTACGTAGTACATGCAGAAGAGGGATTCAGGAGAAGTGGTAGACTCCTTTATAACAACCAATTTTTATGATAACTAATTCAGTCCCCTCAGTTCTCCATTAATTGCTTTTTTTTTTTTAAAGAGGAGAGGGACAGTGAGAGAGACAGAGAAAGAGAGAAACAACTTTATTTAGTTTTTCACATGGCCTCAGTTGCTCCAACACTTAGTTGTGTACGTGGTGCTGGGGTTTGAACCTGGGTCCTCGTGTTTGCCAGGCAAGCGCCGAAACCACTGAGCCACCGCTCCAGTCCCTCCATTAATCACTTCTGAGCGTGCTGCCCCCATTTCCTAATCATCTTCCATTTGGCCTTCCCTTAAAGGTTCCACCACCTCCCAACTCTAGGGACTAAGCTCCTGGCACAGAAACCTATGGGGGACATGCTCAAACCACATCCAAACCACAGCAGCTAATCTCATTCATTTAAAAGGTTGCATAATAAACCACTGAGTGACTCCGTGTGTGGGGTGTGTGTGGGTGTGGTCACGGATTGTGGGTGATCTGCTGACTCACCTCCTCGGGCAGGAAGTAGCAGCAGGACCTGCACCTTTACTTCTCCCGCACCCTCCTTTAGCTTCCCTTGACACCTGGACCAGGTGAATGTATCTTGACCTTGAAAAAGGGCCCTGGATTCTGGGAAAGAGCACACAAGCAATGAGACCTGATGTGGGTTCCAGCTCATCCCCATGGGGGTGCCAGCTCAGGCTGGAGGGTTCCAGCCTGCTCCTGATCCTCCCACTTATATCCATCAGCCCTTTCCCTTTTCTTCCCTGTGTTTCTGCAGAAGAGATTTGCTAGAAGTAGAAATGCTAGGTCGAGGGCTATACACATGGAAAATTTTGACCTACTGACAAACTGTCCTTCAAGAATACTACAAATTTGTACTCTCAAAAGTGGTGCATGAGGCCGGGCATGGTGGTGCACACCTGTGATCCTCTTCAGGAGGCTGCAGCAGGAGGATCTCAAGTTTGAGGCCAATGTGGGCCACTTAGCAAGACCGTGTCTCCAAACAAAAAATAAGGTTTGGGGATCTGGTTCAGTGGGGGGAAAAAGTGTTTGAAGGTACTTATTTTCCCAAAACCTCATCAGAATTGGATATTATGAATCATTTTTTTTAAGAGTGAAGGACAGTGAGAGAGAGACAGAGACAGAAAGAATTAATTTTTATTGAGTTTTCCACGTGGCTTTCATTGCTCTGACACTTAGTTGCGTACGTGGGTGCTGGGGTTTGAACCTGTGTACTTGCGCATGCTGGGCAAGTGCCATAACCACTGAGCCACTGCTCCAGCCCCATTATGAATCATTTTGGTTGATGTCAATTTATTATTTTTTTTTAAAGTGAGAGAGAGAGAGAGAGAATCAATTTTATTTATTTTTTTAAATCTGGCCTTTGTTTCCTTGACACTTAGCTGTGTACGTGGTGCTGGGGTTTGAAATTGGGTCTTCTTGCACACCAGGCAAGCAGTCCAACCACTGAGCCACTGCTCCAGCCCCACTCGTTGTCAATTTAATTGATTAAAAAATAGTAATTATCTTTCTTGTCTTGATCTGCGTGCCTCTATCTTATCATGAGTCTGAACTTCTATTCACAGGTTATTGAATGTAAATTTCTGTCCTTCCCTTTCCCCTTCTAATGAATGATTTGAGTGTTTTGTTTTATTTTTTTAAAGAGAGAATCAAGTTTTTAAATTTATTTTCATCTTTTTTTTTATTTTTTATTTATTTTTTGTTGTTGTTTCTCTGACACTTTGTTGAGTATGTGGTCCTGGGGTCTGAACCCCAGTCCTCATGTATGCCAGCCAGACAAGCCTTGTACCACCGGCCACTGTTCCAGCCCCTGGACTTTTTTTAAGTAGCTCTTTATATATTGTTGATATTAATTTTTTCTCTGTTACAGGCTTGACAAATATATGACTACAATTTTAATCTTTAAACCTTGTTTATAATAGCTTTTGCTTTACAAAAGATTTTATTTTTCATGTTGTAAAACCTGTCTATTTTTTTTTTTTTTTTGAGATCTCGAGGATTCATATCCTTCCTTACAAAAGGTTTTCCCATATCAAGGTTACAAAATTTTACATTTTAGTTTGTTTTTTGAGAAGGAATTTCTGCCATATTTCCCAGACTGGCCTTGAACTCCTGCCTCAGCCTCCCAGTGGTTGTGACTACAGGTGTACATCTCCGTGCCTGGCTTTATTTTTATTTTATATATTTTTAATGCTTAGAACTTTGACCCATTGAAATTATATCTACTTTTCTTCCCCATGGTAGCTTTTTAGTTGTCCCCAAAATGTTTATGTAATAAGTCAACTTTGTTTTTTTTTGTACCAGGGATTGAACCCAGGGTTGCTTAACCTTTAAGCCATGTCCCCAGTCTTTTTCATTTTTTGTTTTAAGACAGGGTCTCACTAAGTTGCTTAGGGCCTCCTTAAGTTGCTGAGGCTGGCCTTGAACTTGCGTTCTTCCTGCCTCAGTCTCCTGAGCCTCTGGAATTACAGGTGTGTGCCACTGTACCCAAACTTTTCTTTATAGGTTTCAAAAGCCACTTAAAAAGAGAGGGAGAGGTCTAAAAGCAGTGGTTCCGTGGTTAAAGTGCTTGCATGGCATGCGCAAGGACCCGGGTTCAAACCTCAGCACCACGTACGCAGCTAAGTGTTGGAGAAACAAAAACCAGATGAAAAACTAAATAAACTCTCCAATTCCATCTCTCTCTCTCTCTCTCTCACTCTATCCCTCCATCTTTGAGAGAGAGAATCAATTTTGTTTACTTTTTTATCAGGCCTTTGTTTCCCTGACACTTTGTTGTGTACATGGTGCTGGGGTTCTAACCCACATGCTCATACATGCCAGGCAAGTGCTGAAACTGCTGAGCCACTGCTCCAGCCCCTCAAAAGTCACATTTTTTTTAATTAAGGAATTGAATTATTATACAATCATAAATGCATATAAATTAATAGTATATTATGCATATATTCTTACATCAGAATTACCCCCTAGATCCCTCCCTGTTCCCTCTCCTTCTCCCCCCTCTCCTCCCCCATCACCCCATCTTTTTTTTAATCAAATATTGAAGTATATACATGCAAATGTCTTTTTCAGGCTGAGCTATTCTGTTCCACTCATCTGTTCCTTAATATTTACTTACCGTAGCCTTGGATTACATTAACAATGTTAATTTTAAGTAGAAAACCTTTTTATTTATTTATTTTTTTAGAAAGAGGGGACAGTGAGAGAGAGAGACAGAAAGAATCAACTTTTTATTTAGTTTTCCACATGGCCTTCATTGCTCTGAGACTTCATTGTGTACCTGGTGCTGGGGTTTGAACTCGCGTACTTGCACATGCCAAGCAAGCGCCGAAACCGCTGAGCCACCTCCAGCCCTGTCCCCCTTTTCTTGAGGGATGATACAACTTGTTTATTTATTTAGTGGAGGCAGTACTGATTACTGAACCCCGGGGCACTGTTTTAGTGAACTTCTTCATTGTTGTGAGTAAAAGACCAGACAAGAACAATTTTATTTATTTATTTATTTATTTTTCTGACAGTTAGTTTTATATGTGCTGAGCCTCTAGCCCCTGGACTAGAACAATTTTAGAGGTGGTAAAGTTTATTTTGGGGTTCAGTTTCAGAGGTCTCAGTCCATAGAAACTTGGCTCCCTTCCTTGAGGTTCGAGGTGAGGCTGAACAGCATGGTGGAAGGGTGTGGCAGAGGGAAGTCACTCAAGGCATCCCATCAGGAAGCAGATATAAAATATATACCTGGAAGGCACACCCCCAGTGACCCACCTTTTCCAGCCGCACCCTACCTGCCTTCAGTTACCTTCAGTTAATCCCTATGAGGAATAAATGCACTGATTGGATTAAGGCTCTCATAACCCGATCATTTGTCCTCTTAAGGTTCTTGCATTGTCTCACACATGAGCTTTCTGGGGACACCTCACATTTAAACCATAGCAAGCATGCCACCACAAAGCCCTTTTCCCCTTTTTTTATTTTTTATTTTTATTTTTTTGGTACTAGGAATTGACCTCAGGGGTACTTAACTACTGAGCCACATCTCCAGCCCTTTTTATATTTTATATTTTATTTTTATTTTATTTTGAGACAAGGTCTCACTAAGTTGCTGAGGTTGGTTTTGAAGTTGTGATCCACCTGCCTCAACCTCCTGAGCTGCTGGGATTACAAGCTTGCACCACCAAGCCTGGCACTCAGCTCTTTTTATTTTATTTTTTATTTTGAGACAGGGTCTTGCTAAGTTGCTGAGATTGGCCTCAAATTTGCAATCCTCCTGCTTCAGCCTCCCAAGTCACTAGGTTTACATGCATGCACCACTGTGTCTGCCTTTATAGACATTTTTAAATTTTATTTATTTTTAGAGAGGGACAGTGAGAGAGAGAGAGAGAGAGAGAGAGAGACAGAAAGAATCAATTTTTATTTAGTTTATCATGTGGCCTTCATTGCTCCGACACTTTGTTGTATATTTGGTGCTGGGGTTTGAACCCTTGTCCTCACACAGGCAAGCGCCATAACCACTGAGCTACTGCTCCAGCCCCTCTACAGACATTTATTAAGCACTTCTAATATCCCAGACACAAAATTGGATACAAAATTGACTGGGTTATTTTTAGTAAGTTTTTTTTCTCAAACAAGGCTCATCCTTTGTAGAGGTGGGATAGAAGCTCACCATTCAGTGGCGGGAAAGCCAGCATTACATGTAGGGCATTTGTAAAACTCATGAACTTCATATTATAAGGTAAAATATAATAAATGCAAAAGATTCAAAAGTGCAGCACCTTGTTCAGGATCTGACAAATAGCAGACACCGAGTAAGTATTGTAAACTGAAAGGCTCTTCAGAAGCAGAGAAAATCACTTTGTTTTGGGAAAGCAAGTTTGTCAACAATAAAAAATCTGTTGCAATCTATTTAGCTGATGCAAGGTTTAAAATAAGACAGACTGGCAAAGTAGACAACATTTATTTTATTTTTTTGGCACTGGGAATTGGACCTGAGTGCTTAATGGCTGAGCCACATGACCACCCCTTTTTGTATTGTATTTCAAGACAGGGTATTTCTAAGTTTCTTAGGGCCTCGCTAAAGTGCTGAGGCTGGCTTTGAACTTGTGATCCTCCTGCCTCAGCCTCCTGGGATTACACCTGGGATTACAGGCGGGCACCACCGTGCCCAGCTAACATTTGTTTTTATAGTTCTCCCATCCTGCTGCCTCCTTTGAACTCCACACCCATAATTTTCTCTCCTTCCTTCCAAATTAAAACTTTCATTGCTGATTCTATGAGGTTTCAGATTGATTACTGTCCTATAATGCTTCACACCAATTTAAGAAGGCCTTTTGCTACAAAATTTATCTGTATTTTGAAAGAGGAAGCATTTAATCCAGGATCATTCTAGAGGAGGTAGGGGAGGCAGTGAAGGTGGAGCTTTTTGATTTTTTGTTTTGATAGGGGGATGGAACCCAGGGCCCCAGGCACACTGAGCACCATTCTAGCAGTGAGCTACACCCCAGCTCTGAAGAAGTGTTTTTGAGAAGCAGAATCTGTATTCTTTTTTCTTCTTCTTTTTTTTTATACTTCTTTTTTTTTATACCCAGGGATACTTTACCACTGAGCTACATCTTCTGCCCATTCTATTTTTTATTTTGAAACAGTTCTCTAAATTCCTGAGGTTCTCCTAAGATGCTGAGGCTGATCTTGACTTGTGATCCTCCTGCCTCAGCCTCCTGAGTCACTGGGATTGCAGCTGTGTGACCTGACCAGTTTCGGTACTCTTGCCCAACGCAGGGAACGTTACTTTGTCCTCTCTTCAGAAACACCCTTTTCCCTTAAATATAGAAATAAAGCATGCACTGCCCGATTCGCTGGCATCGCCCCTGTGCCTCTCTCCTTTTTGAAAACAGACTTGGAAGAACATCACAAGCGCCACGTCGAGGCTCTTGGGGTTTGCTGCTACAGACATGTGTACATTGTTGTGACTCAGGCCTCCAGGGGGGTGACAGGTTGCCCAGAGACCTGGCTCCCCAGGACTGTTCCTGTGGGAGAATTGTCTCTGGAGCGGCAGAGGCAAGGGTTTCCAGGGGAGAATCTTCCTGGGGAGCTTTCACAAGGGACAAGACTGTTGGGGATGCACCCCACAGGACTATGTTAGGACAGGGAAAGGGAGATGTCTAACTTCTATGATCTCTCTCCTAGTGATCATAGAAGTTAGACACCCCCATTCCCCTGTGCTTAAGTACCCCCCAAAGGAAACTGTCCACGATGGCTGGCTGGGGCTGAGCGGGCACAGCGACTCAGGCAGGACCAGCAGTGCACACTTCCACTGATTTTTTAAAGAGGAAAGCAGAAGGGCCAACCTCAGAGGTTGTGCAGAGGAAGCTGATGTCCCCAGCACTAGGCTGGCTTCCCCTCCAGGTGCCCCAAAGCACTGTGGTTTGCTCTTAGCCATCTGTGAACCCTCGCAGACCACAAGACGACTGGGGACAGAGCTGGAGCCCACTCACCCAGGTTCTCCCAGCACCCAGGGGCACGCGATAAACAGTGTTAGAAAGATCAGTGTTGGGGGCCCTGAGCACTGAAGGAGCCTGGTTCCTGCCCTTACTGGAGCAGGGATCTGGAGCAAGGAAGCCCATCGGGTCTTAGAGGGAGGTGAGCTTTCACCAGGGTGGAGAAATGTCCAGCGCATGTGGAGGGAGGGAGGAAGGGATAAGAGAGCAGGAGAGGTGAGGGCAGAGGAAGCATGAAAGGGAGTGTTCTGGAAGCCGGGAGGGAGGGAGAGGGCAAGGCCACCTTTGAAGATGATGCCAGCTTGGCAGAATGTGCCTCCCTCGAGTGGATTTTTGTATGACTTCGTTATGATTGCGAGTTCTTTCAGTCTGATGATTTTAACGAGCATTTCAACTCAGTGCATTCTGTTCACTCGATGACGGCTGCCCAAGTGCTGGAAACACCTTACCTTTTTCTCACTATTCCTTTGGCAGCCTCTAGCTGCAGGTGACTACTGAGCACGTGAAATGAAGGAGACTGGAAGCATAAAATACACATCAACTCCCAAGAGAAAGAAAAAAATGTAAAATATGTCACTAGCAATTTCTTATCTTTTTTTTTTTTTTTTTTTTTTTTGCACCAGGGATTGAACTCAGGGGCACTTAACCACTGAGCCATATTCCCAGTCCTATTTATTTTTTTATTTTGAGACAGGAGCTTGCTGAGTCGCTTAGGGCCTTGCTAAATTGCTGAGTCTGGCCTTCAACTTGTGATCCTCCTGCCTTAGCCTCCCCAGCTGCTGGCATTACAGGTATGCATTGCTCCTGGGGCCATCCAGATTTTTTTAGGAAATTTGAATCTTTCACTTGTTTTTTTTTTTTTTTTTAAGTTGGTTTTCTGTTTAAGATGAGTTTCCAAGATTTTTTTTTTTTTTTTTTTTTTTTTTTTTTTTTTTTTTTTTTTTTTTTTTTTTTTTTTTTTTTTTTTTTTTTTTTTTTTTTTTTTTTTTTAGGGCTGAGGACCAAACTCAGGGCCTTGCGCATGCTAGGCAAGCGCTCTGCCACTGAATTAAATCCCCAACCCCTTTTTTTTTTAATTTTGAAATAATTTTAATTTGGGATGGGAAAGAAATTTTTTATTCTACAACTTCCATTGAAAAGTGCCTCAGATTTATGGAAAATTTCTTACTTTGAGATAAAGGTTTTAATTTTTTTCCTATGTCTAGGAAAAAAACACCTGAAATCAGGGACTATATGTGTTTTATTTAATCACCTACTAACACAATGCCTGTATATAATATTCATTTTATACATGGGAGCTAGTGAATGTGGAAGATTATACTTTCATTTTTTGTTTGTATTTTTCCTTTTTAACTGACACATAATTATAGTACATAGGTATGGGGTAAAGGGTGATAATTCAGTGGACGTATGCAAAGTGTAATGATGAAATTAAGTAGTTGGATTTTTCATTTCCTTACACATTTGCCATTGCTTAGATTTTGGAGCCTTTGAACTCCTTTCTTCTGTTTCTTTATAAAATACATAATAGATTGTTGTAAACTATAATCACTCAGTCGTGCTGTGGAATACTAGAACTTATCTGTTTTGTTTGTTTGTTACTGAGCTATATCCCCAGTCCCAAGAGTGTTTGTTTGGTTATTCACTTATTTATTTGTTTAAAAGATAGAGGGAAAGAGTGAGAGAGAGAGAGAAAAAGAGAATCAATTTTATTTATTTTTCCATCTGGCCTTTGTTTCTCTGTACCTAGTTGTGTAAGTGGTGCTAGGGTTTGAACCTGGGTCCTCATGAATGCCAGGCAAGTGCTCTAACCACAGAGCCACCATTCCAGCCCCTAACATCATGATGATGATGATGATTTTAGAGAGAGGATCAATTTTGTTTAATTTTTCATGTAGCTTTCATTGCTCTGAAACTTCATTGTGTACGTGGTGCTGGGGTTTGAACCCTTGTCCTTGCGCATGCCAGGCAAGAGCTGTAACTGCTGAGCCAGCACTCCAGCCCAGCTTATTTGTATTTATATATTTTTTTTCTTTTTAAGAGAGAGGGACAGGGGGCTGGAGTGGTGGCTTGGCAGTTACAGCACTTGCCTGGCATGTGTGAGTACGCGAGTTCAAACCCCAGCACCACGTACACAACTAAGTGTTGGAGGAATGAAAGTCACATGAAAGACTAAATAAAAATTGCTTCTCTCTCTCTCTCTCACTATCCCTCTTTATTTAAAAAAAAAAAAAAGAGAGAGAAGTATCCGAATCTCAGAGACTCAAGGGCCGAATGGTTTCTCTCATCTGTGGATGCTAGAATATATGGGGAAGCAGTAGGGTAGACGGCTAACCTAGTTTGTTTGTATTTTAAATGAGATTTGAAAACTATTTTTTTTTTAAGACAGAGGGACAGTGAGAGAGACAGAGAAAGAGAGAAACAACTTTATTTAGTTTTTCACA
>PVKS010029212.1:0-25515 GCA_004027875.1 Aplodontia rufa | reverse complement strand
ACACAGTTCCACTGGGGCTGGAGCAGCGGCTCAGTGGTAGAGCGCTTCCCCGGCAAACACAAGGACCCGGGTTCAAACCCCAGCCCCACGTCCACAACTAAGTGTCAGAAAAACAAACACCAGATGGTAAAATAAATAAAACCAACTCTCTCTTAAAAAAGAAAAAGAGGGTCCATTGGTCTATTTATACCTTATTAGGACACTGTTGAATTTCTCCTCCCTTCCTCCCTCCTCTCCTTTTCCTTCCTTTTCTGTGCTGGGGATGGGACCCAGGACCTCCTCCATGCAAGCACTCGCTCTACCGCTGAGCTACATCCCAGTCCCTCTTCTTGCATTTTTAAAAAAATAATAGCTTTGTACCAATTACCTAGCTCCATAAAAAAAGCTTGTTGGTATTTTTTATAGGGATTATTTACTAGTTTGCAATTTAGGGAGAACCACTATCTTCTTGACACTGTCCCTCTGCACGAGAGTGAGGCATCTCTGTCCATTGCTCTGTTTTTCTGTCTTCCACGAGTGTTTAGCACACAGCCCTGGCTACTTTTTGTTAGGTTATTCCTAAATATTGTATCTTCTTTGTTGTTATTGCCAAAAGGATTTTCTTTACCTGAGTATCCTCTAACTGGTTATTGTTCATATATTTTTGTAAATAATTTTTATTTAGTTTTCCATGTGGCTTTCGTTGCTCCAAGACTTCGCTGTGTGCGTGGTGCTGGGGTTTGAACTCGCGTCCTCATGCGTGCCAGGCAAGCGCTGTAACCTCCGAGCCAGTGCTCCAGCCCCTATTGTTCATATATTTTTGAAAGTTATTGATTTTTCACATGCTAATTTGTATCCTGTTATCTTACTGATATTTATGAATTTGCACATATATATGGGTGTACATATAATATATATGACATTGTAGATGTCATGTACATTATATATTTACATTATATATGTGTATCAAATATATAGACTTATGTTATGTTACATATATTTACATTTTCTAAAAGAGAAAGGGAGAGAGAGAGAAACAATTTTATTTATTTTTTCTTCTGGTTTTTATTTTTCTGACACTTGGTTGTGTACGTGGTGCTGGGGTTTGAACCTGGGTCCTCATGCATGCCAGGCAAGCTCTGTAACCTCTGGGCCACTGCTCCAGGCATATATACATGTGTGTATACACTTTTTTGGGGGTCACTGGGGTTTCAACCCAGAGGTGCTTAACCACTGAGCCGCATTCCCAGCCCTTTTAATCTTTTATGACAAAGTTTTCTCACTTAAGTGGCTTAGGGCCTTGCTAAGATGCTGAGGCTGGCCTTAAACTTGGGATCCTCCTGTCTCAGCCTCCCAAGTCACTGGGATTACAGGTATTTACTTACATTTTTAAACCGAGTCACCTGAGAATTATCAAACACACACGCGATTTCCTCCCTGTTCCAAGGTGACAAGGTTGTCAGAGAAGGAAGCAAGTCCTGTTGTTTGTTTTGGGGAGGGGAGAAGGCGAGTGCTGGGATTGGAACCCAGGGCCTTTAGGCTGCTAGGCAGGTGCCCTACCCCTGAGCTACTCCCAGCCCCAGGAAGGGATCTGCAGCTTCTCTGGTCAAAACCCCTGGATTTAGAGCAAGCATTTGAGCAGCTCAGATCCAGAGTCAGGGAGCCAGGTGATTGGACCAAGCCACGTGCGTGGGCACCACCCCCAGAGTGACTGACGCCAGGGATTGGGTCTCCCCTGTCAGCAGCTCATGAATATGCAAATGCAGAGGGAGGGTCCCAGAGGGAAACTGCAGCGGGACCGGCAGAGGCACAGAACTCAGGCTGTGTGGGGGAGAAGGGGCCCAGGAGGACCCCGAGGAGCACAGAGAGGGCGCAGACCCTGCGCTTGCTCTGTCCACGGTCACAGGTTTATTCTGGGGCTGCGGGTGGAGCCCATCGCTGGAATCTCCAGGCGCTTCATCTCCATTGGTTTCTTCTTTCCTCCTTATTATTTTATTTAGGTGACAGGGTTGGAATCACACCCAGGGCCTCAAATGTGTGCTCTGCCACTGAGCTTCCCAGCCCTGTACTCTTTTTTTACTTAGTAATGTTTTGTGATTTAAATTTTCCTTTTTATTTTATTATCATTCATATTCTTTACTGCTATTATTGTTGGGGTTTTTTTTTTTTTTCTTTTTTTTTTTTTGTTTGTTTTGTACCAGGGATTGAACCCAGGGGTGCTTAACCACTGAGCCACATCCCCAGCACTTTTAATTTTTTTATTTTGAGACAAGATCTTGCTCCTTTGCTTAGGGTCTCACTAAGTTGCTGAGACTGGCCTCTAATTTGCGATCCTCCTGCCTCAGCCTCCCAAGCCACTGGGATTAGAGACTTGCGCCACTGCACCTGGCTAGGGTTCACTTTTAAGGGCTCCCTGTGGAGGAGTTTTCTTTGGCTGTGATCACTGTGGGGCGTGGGGGGGGGCTTCATGGAGTCCTTGGAAATTTCTCCTTTCTCTGTTTCTCAAAGCACCCTGCTGTCCTGATACCCCTGCACACCAGTGTGCCCACTTCTTGCTTGGCATAGCTTCTATTCCCCCACCTTCCTGGGGCTGACCAGTCAGTCCAAAGAGACTCCTTAGTTATCCGCTTCCCTTAGCCCAATCTCCCTCTTCTCCTGAGTCTAGCCCAGCCCCTGTCCCCATTCCCTGCCTCCTCCAGCCTTCTTTCTCCTGCCAGGAACTTTGACATCAGTAACTAGGTTAAGCTATGGAAATCAAATCTGGCTGACTTAAGCCAGGCAGGAATTCACTATAAACCGAGACCGGCAGACCAGGCTTGGAAACAAACAGCACATCGGGACCCAGAAGCCAGGTATCTGGCAGCAGGAAAACCTGGCCCTCCTCACTGGACAGCAACAGAATGAGTGACAGCCACATGCTGTTCAGGAGTCATCTGGGAAAGAGTCCTGAGCCCTGGGCCACTTTGGCTGACCCAAGAATACACAGAGTGATGGACACAGAGCTGGGCTGGGTGGTGCACACCTGTAATCCCAGCTCCTCGGGAGGCTGAGGCTAGAGGATCACAAGTTTGAGGCCAGACTGTGTAACCTAGTGAGGCCCTGTCTCAACATAAAAATTAAAAAGGGCTGGGGATGTGGCTCAGTGGTAAAGCACCTTGGATCCAAAGAAAATAGAGTCACCTCTTCGTATTCCCAGGGAATTAATTCCAGGACCTCCCTCCCATGTGCAGACACCTAAATTAGGGATTGCTATCTCACTTACACATCCTCTGACATGCTTTAAATCATCACTAGATTACTTATGTACCTAATGTGATGTCAATGAGATGGAAATAATTGCTATTCTGTATTGTTTAGGGAATACTTATAAGAAAAAGATGTTTTCTCAATGATCAATCCAGGATTGGTTGGGTCCTAGAATGCGGAATTTGTGGATATAGAGGGCTGGCTGTAGCACTGTTAGAAACTGCTACCTGGTAGTCAAATACTAACCAACCAACAAACTAAAGGAAACAAGTGTCCACCCAGGCGTACGGGACTGAAGGACCTGAGCAGCGACAATCCGGCCCAGTCCTCTGGCAGAGTACGGGTGAGAAATCCCAGACATCTGATTCTTGGTTCCCAATTTCTTTACATACCTGAATCGCTAAGAATCTTTTGGCAATGAAAGGAGACGATGTCAGCAGGACCCACAAGGCAAAGGGACAGTCCTGACCATTGTCCTGATCTGGATTTAGCCACCAGATTGGAACTGGCTTCTTGACAACCCTGGGCAAATCCCCTTATCTCTCTGGCCTCACTCACTCCATCTACAAAATGATGGTTTTAGACCAGGTGACGTGACAGAGGCTTTCCAGCTACAAAGGCTTCCTTAAGGCCGGGGCTGGAGCAGTGATTCAGTGGTCCCAGCGCTTGCCTGGCATGCACAAGGACACGGGTTCAGACCCCAGCACCACGCGCACAGCTAAGTGTCTGAGCAATGAAAGTCACGTGAAAAACTAATTAAAATTGATTCAGTCAGAGTGGCAAAGATGAAGAAAATAAACAATAATAGATGCTGGAGGGGTTGTGGGGAGACAGGCACACTAACACACTGTTGGTGGAGCTGCAGACTGGTACAGCCCCTCTGGAAAGCAGTGTGGAGAATCCTCAAAAAGCTAGGGATGAGCCCACCGGGCGACCCTGCTATTCCACTCCTGGGAATCTTTCCAGGGGATTTAGAATCAGCACATTATACTGACACAGCAATATCTAAGTTCATAGCAGCACAATTTTCTATTTCTAGGCTATGGAAACAACCCAGATGTCCCTCACTGGATGAATGGATCCATAAACTGAGGTTCATTTATACCATGGAATTTGACACAGCAATTAGACACAGTGATATTGCAGCCTTTGAAGGTCAATGGATGGCTATGGGAGAAATTATGCTGAGTGAAATCAGCTTAACCCAGAGAACTAAGGGTCGATTGTCTCCACTCATCTGTGGAGGCTGGAGCTGGACCCTGGCCATTGGGAAAAGAGGTCTAGTATCAGGTGTTAAATCCGGATAAGGTGTAATGTCACACGACCTAAGGCATTTGCAGAGATGTATGGGAAAGAGGGAGAGGGATAAGGGTGGGTAATTGGGGGGCTCTTGGGGGTAAATCTAATTTTCAGAATATAAATATATTGTTTTGTTAGAAAAAGAAAAAAAAAGAGAGAGAAAAGTTGATTCGCTCCCCCCCTTACTGTCCCTATTTATTTATTTATTGTCCTTCTCTCTCTTTAAAAAAAAAGTCTTTCCCTAAGCTTGCCAGTTTTGGGTTTTGGGACCAGGACATGTGCATTAGACATTGCGGAAAGGAACTGGCTTCACGCAGCTGCTCGGGCAGGTGGTACTCACAGGGGCAGTTTGCAGGGGACAGCCACCCCGTTCTGCAGATGGCACCAGCAGCTCGTACACAGATGATGCCAGGTGATGCCATCCCGGGCACGCTGTGACCTTCGCTCCTGGGTCACGATGATTCTACCAAGTGGAGACTCTCACGGTGACGAGGAAACCGAGGCACAGGGACTTGCCGAAGCTCACAAAGCTCGTAAGTCCAAGAGCTGACTCAGAGCTCAAGCTCTGTGCCCTCAGCTGTCACTCCACGTGGCCTCGGGGACCCAAACTTGCCAGTTAAAAAGCAGCCCAGGTGTAACATACATGCACTTCAAAATGCCACATCGGACGTGGCAAACCACACGATATCTCTCAAATATTTTTGCTTGAATTTTTTTTTATTAGATGGATATGGAGTTACAATTGAGGGGGAAACATTGTCAAACAATCAAGAACAAATCTATATATACTTAGTTATCCAGGGCTGATGCCATGTCGTGGATGCCCAGCTTGGGTTCCCCATGTTGCTGTTTCCCCCAGAAGATCCCCTGAGTTAAATGGGTATCTCGTGGAGGACAGAGATCTCCTTCTGAGATGATTCCCCATATTCCCACCCTGCAGTCTCCTAAGTGTCCTTCCTAAGCCCCCCCACCCTGTCCCCCACCCTGCGCCTCCAGGTATCCTAGGGAGCCATCCCCCTGTTGCATTGAGAATCATACAATTTGCAGTGATTGTTAGCTTAGCGTCTAACCTACTGCTGCCCCATGTATTCCAGCTTCCACAGATGAGAGGCCATTCGGCCCTGAGTCTCTGAGATTGGGATTCTTCACTTAGCATAATTCCTTCCATCTCCATCCATTTGATTTCAAAAGCCATAATATCATTTTAATATCTGTCAATTTTTAAAAAATATTTTCTTAGTCTAATTAACTTGGGACTTAAGTGGGGTGAAACATGGAACCATGGGGAATAAGCCTTGGTTTATTCTGTGTTTACATTTTTGTCCTTGATTGTTTGACGATGAATCCCTCTTAATTGTAAGACCTTGCTTAACGAATAAAAATAAAAGTAAAAAAATAATTAAATCACAAAAAAATGTTTTCTTCTTGGGGCTGGGGCGGTGGCTCAGTGGTTGGCGCACTTGCCTGGCATGTGCAAGGACCTGGGTTCAAACCCCAGCCCCATGTACACCACTAAGACTCTGAGAAACATCCACCAGATGGAAAAATAAATAACATTGATTCTCTCCTTCCCTGTCTCTCTCTCTCATTCTCTCCCTCTCTCTTAAAAAAAAAATTAAAAACAATTTTTTCTTCCGTTTTTGGTTTCTCCTTCACTTAGTTGTGTACGTACGTGGTGCTGGGGATTAAACCCAGGTCCTCATGCATGCCAGGCAAGCGCTCTACCACGGAACCACTGTGCCAGCCCAATATCTGTGCATTTTTTAAAATTAAAAATAAATAGGTGTTGGGGATTTAGCTCAGTGGCAGAGCGCTTGCCTATCACGCGCAAGGCCCCAAGTTCAGTCCTCAGCCCTGAAAAGAAAAAAATATATAAATAAATGAATAAATAAATAAATAAACAGGACTGGAGCGGTGGCTCAGTGGTTAGGGCGTTTGCCTGGCATGCGCGAGGACGTGAGTTCGAATCCCAGCCCCACAACAAAGTGTCCCAGGAATGAAAGTCACGAGAAAAACTAAATGAAAATTGCTTCTCTCTCTCTCTCTCTCTCTCTCTCTCACTGTCCCCTCTTTCTAAAATAAATAAATAAACGAAAATTTTAAAAAGCACCTCAAAAAAAAAAAAGAAGGAAGCTATTATTTAGAAACTGTGTGTGGCTTGCTCCCCCCATAACCTTCTGGAAATCACTACACCTAAGCAGGACTTTCTGCAGTTACTCACCCCTTCACTGGGCTTTCCCTGTCTCAGCATAACAACCACCACATTTGCCTTCAAAAACCACACTGGAGAATTAGGTCAGCAGCATTCATTTCAAAGGAAGTCTACAAAATTATTTTTTAATTTTTCAAAAATTCAAGTAGGAAGCAGCGCCCGTGGGGCCCGGCACCCTTGCCTGCGAGTGGCCTGTTTTGTGTGTGCCCCCAATGACCCCAGGAGAATGTTTTCCAGCACGCACAACTTTTCATTGCTTCACTAACCCGATTAGTCAATGCAAGAATTTCTCCTTCGCCGCTGAGTCCAGATCTCACTATGGGGCTAGGGCCCAGTTACTAACCGCTGACACTCCGGACCTGCCAGATCCGTTTAAAGAAAGTGACAGTGTGGGTGGAAGCTTGTACTTCCCTCCTGAGAGATGTGATTGCCCTTAATGACCTTTCCCAAGAGGCCTGGCCCTTGCGCTTACATGTATAGTAAAAATAGCCACTTGCAGAATGACTGTTTCTGAGGACTCAAAGGGACTGTTGGGGACCATCTGGGCCAAGCTTTATCCTGACCCGCAGGACGGTGAAGCCCAGCAGTGAAGTGATCATGCTGGTGCGGAAGCCTGGCCCCAGAGCTCCTGCTCGCAGGGCAGAGGCAAAGCAGGGGCCCTAATCAGCTCTCCCACCCACGCGCCTCGCTCTGCGTGTGTCCCCAACCTGGGTCCCGGCCACATCTCTGATGTGACAGTTTGCCATATCTATGTCCCACAAATGCTATTATTTACTAAATATCTTTCTTTAAATTAATCCATATTTTAAATTCACTACATTTAGTAGATAAGGGCTCCTTCTCCTTCTCCTTCTTATTTTTTTTGTGGTACCAGGGATTGAACCCAGGGGAACTTAACCACTGAACCACATCCCCAGCCCTTTTTATTTTTATTTTGAGACAGGGTCTCACTAAGTTGCTCAGGGCCTCGCTAACTTGCTGAGGCTGGCTTTGAACTTGCGATCCTTCTGCCTCAGCCTCCCAGGTTGCTGGGATTACTGATGTGTGCCACCATACAAAACAAACACCAGCCATAAAATAAACACGACCCTACAAATAAAATCAATGAAACTGAAGTCAGGTTGTTAACCCTTTGCTTTCTGCTTTGTTTAAGGGGGGGCAGCACACACCTGTAATCCCAGTGACTCAGGAGGCTGAGGCAGGAGGATCGGACTTTCGAGGTCGGTCTCCCAACTTAGCAGGAGGCCTCAAACTTTGGAAGGTAACCGGATGGCAATGGAAGAAATCCTGCTGAGCGAAGTTAGCCTAACCCAGAGACTCAAGGGTTGAACGCTTTCCCTCCTTTGCGGAAGCTGCCGCTAAACACAGGCTTGGGCGAAAGGTCGTCAGACTCACGTGTTACACCCAGCGAAGGCGGAGTGGCACCCATAGGTAAGTGGGGGCTGAGGATGGGAGGCGGGGGGCACGGAGGATAGGGAGGGATCTGGGGGGACAAATCCACAATGTCGCACCCTCTTTACCCCCTGAGAATCCAAATAATATTTATGCAATCCTTTCATTCTGGAAAATTCACAGTCTAAGCATTTATGTCACTTGTAGCGGCAAAATCTAGAGAAACCAAGAGACCGGGGTGTGGGCGATGTGGGGGTGATTCTGGTTTAGGAAGAAATGCGTATCGTATTGTTACTTTACGTGCATTTATGATTGCACACTAACTCCTTAATTAAAAATTAAGAACAAGTACAACGAAAGGGAAAGGAAAGAAAAATCGTGTCTCAAAATCAGTGCCAAGGATGGGGATGCAGCTCAGTGGTAAAGCACCTCTGGGTTCCATTCCCTGTACAAAGGAAAAATAAGAAGTAAAAGAGAAAGAAGAAGGGAAAGAAGCATTGTTTAGCCTTTGACTAATCAGAAAAATGGAAGCAGACTGAGCAGGGACTTTTCCTCAATGAGGGTGAGCGTTGGTGAAGA
Source organism: Aplodontia rufa (assembly GCA_004027875.1). Lineage (NCBI taxonomy): Eukaryota > Metazoa > Chordata > Mammalia > Rodentia > Aplodontiidae > Aplodontia > Aplodontia rufa. Next base: position 16,808 of record PVKS010029212.1, on the reverse strand, counting down.
CCCTGGATGGGTCCCACCAATCCCTTCCTCCCCAGCACCTCCTCTCCCCTGTCGGTCCCTGGAGGAGAAACCCTGGGAAGGAGGCGGTGGATGGGCTTCCAGGGCTGGCTCTGCCCCTTCTGCTAGGATGGCCTTGAACCTCTCCGTGGAGCTGCGAACGGCTGCGCCAGTGCCCACCCCATGGCATCGGCTTCAAAGGTGGTGGCAAAGTTGGCACTGAAACCAGTTAACTTACCTGCATTTCTTTTTTCAGAGAGAGAAAGGGAGAAAGCAAGAGAAAGAAGGAAAGAATCAACCTTATTTATTTTCTCATCTGGTTTTTGTTTCTCTGACACTTAGTTGTGTGCGTGGTGCTGGGGCTCGAACCCAGGTCCTTGCGCATGCCAGGCTGGCGCTCCACCGCTGAGCCGCCGCTGCAGCCCCTCACCTCCCTATTTTAGTTCCAGTGGATGCAATTCCTGCAGGAACCACATTAAAAGAATTCAAATTTCACCATTTGGTTTTTATGGCCTGCGGTGGTCAAAGAAAGGCTACAGAATTCCTTTGACCTCCACACCTGTCCCCTGTAACGATGGCTTCCAGTGACATCTCCAGCTGTGTCCTCCTGGGATAAAAATGAACTTAACTGCGTGTTTAAGAATTCATATTCACACTTAATACCCAGCAGTCCTTCTTCAATCCAGGGCATCGGTAACCCCAAATCTCTTATGCAGGAAGAATTTATGAAGAATGAATTTAAGACTTTATGGGGGGAATAGGGCAAAGGGTCTATAGCAGAAATTATTTTAGAGTAAAATGCAGACACCCTTCAATAAGACAGAATACGGAATCAAAATACCCGTCACAGCCATATTAAGAACATTTTTTTGGTTCTTATTTGCAGCATTGGACATAACCTAGTAATTTGTTCTGTTCTTTGAAAATTTATTTTCTTTCTGTAGATATTCTATATATATAGCACAATGTGTGTATTTTTTTTCCTTCTCTTCCTGCATCCAAATTTTCAATGATTTAGCAGGGAACAGTGGTACAAGCCTGTAATTCCAGCTACTCAGGATGCTGAGGCAGAAAGATCACAAGTTTGAAGCCAGTCTGTACAATTTAGTACCACCCTGTCGCAAAATAAAATGAAATGGTATGGGGAACCTCAGTGATAGAACATCACTCTTTGGGGTGCAATCAACCCCTGCACTTAAAAAAAGTTTTTTTTCCCAATGATTCAAAAAAAAAATTTTTTTTTTCAGTTTAGAACTGTTGAATCCCATCTCCCGGTTCCCAGTGATTATAGAGATAAGATGATTCGTGGCAAATTCAATGACTATCCTGAAGCACAAGTCAGCTATTGCTGCGTAACAAGCCAGCCCAAAGCTTACTGGTTTCCCATAACCACCACTTATTTAGCTCCTGATTCTGTGAGATGGGCTCTGCTGGGTGGTTCCTTTGCTAGCTGGGCCCCCTCAGGCATTGGTGGGCAACTGCAGGTCAGCAGAGCAGGCGGCTGGGATTACAGGCTGGCATGAGGCTCAGCAAGTCAGATCTTGTTCTGGGAACTGATTGCTTATCTGCTAGAGAGTCTTGGCTTGCTCCATGTGTCTCATCCTCCGTGCGCCTTGGCCATTGCTCCATCAAGCTAGCTGTGGTCGATTCACATGGCAGAGGAAACAGGGTGAGGACAGAGACAGCAAGAGTCAGAGAGAGGGCACGTAAGGCCTCTAGATACCTCGGCTGGGAGCTGACCGAGTGTGATTTCCAGCACATTCTGTTGGCCAGAGCAAGTCGGAGGCCAGCACAGATTCAAGGCATTTAGAACAAAACTCTGAACCAGATGCAATGATGCTTATAACCCCAGGGACTTGGGAGGCTGAGGCAGGAGGATCGCAACTTCAAAGCCAGCCTCAGCAATTGAGTGAGGCCCTCAGCAAACCTAGCAAGACCCTGTCTCAAAATAAAAAATAAAAAGGGCTGGGGATGTGGCTCCATGGTAGAGCACCCCCAGGTTCAATCCCCAATACCAAAAGGGGGGAAAGAAAAGATCCAGACTGCACCTCTCCAAGGTCAGAGCCTCCAAACCAGGGCAAAGGGCACGGGGACAGGGAGACCATAGATTGGGGCCAAGCTGGCAAGAGACATCCACACCTGCTGAGATGTTTCCCAAGCCTGGGTCACGGTCGCCACCCATGATGCCCTTGCATCCTGGTGTCCTCCAGCTCCTCACTCTTTCTCCATTCTTCCTGGCATCTGTCCTCAAACCTCAGAGGACCTCCGGAAGACCACAAAGAACCTGGGGACAGGAAGCCCAGGTACGAGATGGAGACTCTTCATTCACTTTTTGGTTTTTCTTTTGAATTTGCAACATGTGCTACAAAAGTTATCCTTTTTATTTTTATTAACTTTATTTTAACTGGTGTGTAAAGACATAAAACTAATAGATATTAACGTACACATTAGTACATGTGATATTTCAATCCCTTGTGTAACATTTAAATCAGGCTAAATACCCATGATTTTGGACTTTGGTGTTTCATGGCAAACTTTCAAAATCCTTTCTGTATATGTGTTTTTGTTGTTTTCTCATAGCATGGATTGAACCCAGGGGCTCTTAACCACTGAGCCACATCCCCAGCGCGTTTTATATTTTATTTGGAGACAGGGTTCCACCAAGCCTCTTTGGGCCTCTCCAGTTTGGATTTGAACCTGCGATCCTCCTGCCTCAGCCTCCCAAGTTGTTGGGATTCTAGGCACGCGCTGCACCCAGCTCTCAAAATCCTTTCTTTAAGGTTTTTCAAAAGTACAGAACAGGGGCTGGAGCGGTGGCTCGGCGGTTATGGTGCTTGCCTGGCATGCGCAAGCACATGGGTTCAAACCCCAGCACCCACGTACACAGCTAAGTGTCAGAGCAACAAAAGTCACGCAAAAAACTCAATGAAAATTGATTCTCTGATTCCCTCTCTCTCTCGCTCACTCCCTCTCACTGTCCTTCTCTCTTTAAAAAAGTAATAATGAAATTTGGGACTGCAGAGGTGGCTGACACGCTCAAGGACCTGGGTTTGATCCTCAGCACCGCATCCACAGCTAAGTGGAGGAAAATCAAAAACCAGATGAAAAATAAAATTAATTCTCTATTTCTCTCTCTCTTAAAAAAAACCTGAAATTTGATTTTCCCTACCTACACGTGCAGCTATTGAGCTGTGCACTCAACCTGCAATATTCCACTAATCAGGACGTCATCTCATTCTCCTTATTCGGCAGAGGTGCGAGGAAGCTCAGCTGACGGTCGTGTCCCTTCAGGTCAGGGAGCTGGACCTGAACCCGGGCTGTTCCGCAGATCTCACGCTCCCTCCGCTGCAAACACCCAGAAAGGATCTTCTGCTTTCCACTTGCTCAGCAGATCAGGGTCAGCCGGCCTCTACCCTGACTCTGGGTTGGAAACTGGGTTCTCTGCGAAGTCACGGTGACAATGACTGCCCTGTCACCAAACACGCTGCACGTCTCTCGGGCTTTCATTGGCGTGACTTCTCCCCGAGGCCCGCTCGTCCTTCCAGTCTGCACCCCCTGGGCACTGTCACCGAGGCACCTGCTGTCATTTGCGCAGAAGGGCTGGCTGCTGACTTTTGCACCTGCACCTCCACGTGCACCTGCCAGCCCCCTCCACTCGGCTGTCCCCAACATGATGTACTGAACTGGCCCTCGGTCCCCCACCCGCTTACACCCAAACCCACCCCTTCCTTCCAGTTCAGGCTCCACCCGGTGCAGCAGAGGGAACTGGGTCCAGGACTTGATGGGAGGGCAGCTGGGCAGGTGCTCGGTCACCTGAAGAGGGCAGCCTGTCCCCAGGTGTGGGACGCTTCAGCTGAGAGGTGACCTTCGCCTTACTGTGTGTCCTGATGTTTAAAGATCGCTGCCAAGTCCAATGCCAAGAAGCTCTAGGCGGCTAAATCCCTTGCTGATCAGGTGCAAGGTGCAGATTCCCAGGCCACAGCTCTCAGAGAGAGAGAGCAAGAGAGAGAGAGAGAGAGAGAGAGGATTTTTATTTTTTTTCCTTCCACTTACACTTACTTGTGCATGGGGTGCTGGGGATCGAACCCGGGTCCTTGCACGTGCCAGGCATGTGCTGCACGGCTGAGTCCCCTTTGCAGCCCTCTGTCCTCTCTCTCCAGCCGCAGACCCACGAACCCTGCTGCCACGTTCCCAGTGCCCAGCACGGCTGCCCAGGGAAACCACATCCTTCCACTTTTCCAGAGAAGCTGGGAATCTGGATTTAACCACGTGAGATCACCAATTTCTAAAATCCACATTCAAAACATTTTTCAGATGGAAAAATCGTGTATCCTGGTTCCGATGGACACAGGGGCCAGTTTAGTGGCAGCTGAACCACCGCTGTCCCCTTTGGAGGGCTCCGTGGAGGTGATCTCAGTTGATTTGGCCAAGGAGCTGGGGCAGGAGGAACTCATTTCCTCGTTCCAAGAAGTCAGGGTTGGGCGGGTAAAGTGATCCTCCGGGCAGTAACACGGCTGCTTTATGGAGTTTTTCTGCTCAGCTTTATTTCCCCCCAAGTTCGATAGCGCAAAGTCTTACTTCTTTATCGCTTACTTTAAATACTATTTCTATTTCCAGCCTCCACCTCCCCCACTGGGAGAAATTTTTAATTGAGGTATACAGCAACCAAAATCCCTGCGGTCGCTAAAAGCTCTATTCGTATACACCAAAATCACTAATAAACTCCTGGCTTTCTTTCTGTCTCCCAAGTCATTCTGTCTCTCTAGCACATTCCACCCTCTTCAAATCTTGGAACATCCCTGAAGGTCACAAAGGAAATCATCCATGTGTAGAACGATGGCACTACACTTGAATTGTCACCCGTCTTTTCATCCTAGGTTACAGGAGCAAACCAACTTTTCTGGGAGATCAATGTTTCTAGGGCGATCTTACTCTGAACTCTCAGTGGGGACAAGGGCGGGTAAGGACCTGGTGATTTTCCACCGAAATCAAGAGCCATATACAAGGCTGGCCACACGGGTGCACGCCTGTAAACCCAGAGGCTCAGGAGGCTGAGGCAGGAGGATCACAAGTTGGAGGCCAGCCTCAGCAACTTAGTGAGGCCCTGTCTAAAAATAAGAAATAAAAAGGTCCGAGGATATTGCTCAGTAGTTAAGCGCCCCTGGGTTCAATCCCTGGTTTAAAAACAAAAAAAGTTGTATACAACCCATCCACAAAGGTAGAGGAGACAACCTTTCCTCTATTCCTCCTGCTGAACATAACCAAACTCCTTGAAAAGTCTGCTTCGTGTGGCCAAAGTCTCAGGAAAAGGAAACCAGAGCAAGACAGAAAGGTTTCAAAAAATAAGTGATCTAGACCAGTCAAATGCAACCGAAACACACGAGCAGGTAATTGTGCCCCGCATCTCTGCTGCATTAGCATCTCTACTTGACTTTTACCTTTGCCAGGGAGGACTGAGGACACATCACCTCCCCCCAGAGAAAGCCAGGGAAAGTGGGAGTTTTAAATAAGCTCAGAGTCTGAGGATGCGATACAGAAAGGATAATAACAGTTCAACAGAAAACCATTCATCTAATCAAGAAACCAAAATATCTAAACTGGATGAAAAAAGACATCGCCCAAGTGAAGAAAGAACCAGATTTTAAAGCAGCCGCGATAACATGAGCGATCACGAGCCTGCTGAAAAATAAACGAAAAATACTCTCAGCAAAGGAATGGAAGGTGGGAAGGAGAACCAAGCGGCAATCCTAGAGCTGAAAAGCACCATCATTGAACTAAAGGGACCAGTGGACGGACTCAAAGGAGACAGAAGAGAGAAGGGGTGAGCTGACGCGGAACCCAACCAAAGAAAGAAAGAAAGAAAGAAAGAAAGAAAGAAAGAAAGAAAGAAAGAAAGAAAAGTAAGCAATCAGAGAGAAAGTACACTAAAAAAAAAAGAAAAGAAAAAGAAAAACGGGAGAAAACGAAGCCTCAGGGCTCGTGGGACTGTAACACAAGTCATGTCACCAGAGTCCCGAAAGGAGAAAAAAGGGTGGAGAGGAAATGTACTTAAATGATGCTGGAAATGTCCCAAATTTGGCAAACAAATAAAAAAGGTAAGCCTTGAGTTGTTCAGATTTGAGAAGCTGAAAAAATCCTAAATGAAATGAAACCAAAGAAATCTACACCAAGGTACAGCGTAGCAAAACTTCAGAAAATGAAATATAAAGAAATGATCTTGAAATCAGGGAGAGAGAAATAACAGTTCACCTATAAAAGAAAAATTCATTCGAGTGGCACACTGGGAATTTCGTCAGATACCATCAAGCCCAGCATAAGTGGCACCATATTTTTCAAGTTTTGAAAAAACAAAATTACCGTCAACCTAGACTCCTGTGTCTAGTGAAAATATTCTTTTTTTTTAAATTCAGAAATTTATTTGTTGAACAATCAAACAAGCTTCTAATGAAATAACATAATGTATTAGTGAAAATATTCTTGAAGAATGCAGAGGGGGGCTCAGCGGTTACAGTGCTTGCCTGGCGTGCGCGAGTTTGAACCCCAGCACCACCTACAAAACAAGGTTTCAGAGCAATGAAAGTCACATGAAAAACTAAATACAATTGATTCTCTCTTTCTCTCTCTCTCTCTCTGTCCTTCTCACTTTCAAAAAAAAATTCTTGCTCCTATCAAACTGTAACTTAGCACTCATTGGTAATCATTCCCCATCCCTCCTACCTTGTTTCCCCACTCTTCCTGGCCTCTGATAATTACCCTTCCAGTCTCAACTTCTACAAGACCAAATTTTTAAATTCCGAATTTTAAATCCTCAAGTGTAGAACGAAACAAAGAGTTCTTTGACACCAGAAGCATTGCCCAAAAGGAAAAACTCATAAATAGTTTAAATCAAAATATAGAACTTGCTTTGCAAAAGACTCTGTTTAAAAGAGGATGAAGGTGGTGCACAGCTGTAATCCCAGAGATGCAGGAGGCTGAGGCAGGAGGATCGCAAGTTCGAGGCCGGCCTCGGCAATTTAGCAAAGGCCTCAGCAACTTAGCGAGACCCTGTCTCAAAATAAAAAAATAAAAAGGGTTGGGGATGCGACTCAGGTGTTAAGCACTCCTGGGTTCAATTCATAGTACCAAACCAGAGGTGGGAGGGAGAAAGAATGAGAAGACTGTCTACAAACAGAGGGAAATGTTTGCAGATTGCATCTCTGACGAAAGACCAGTATCTAGAACACATCAAGAACTCTCAAAACTGGACAGGAAGATTAGAAAATGCCCTAAAGTCATGAAGAGACATGTCACCAAATAGAATGTATGTATTTTGACCTCCTCCAAAAAAACATGAAAAGATATTCAACAATATGCATCATTACACAAATTTTTAAAATAAAGTCACACCAAGACATGCGGCAGAATGACTAAGACGATACAAAATGAATTAAAAAGTAAATGGTGTAACATGAAAAGTCAACAGGAACACTGAGAAACGGTCTCACGATGCTCTGGCGATGGAATCCGGTACAGCCACTTTGGATGATATTGTGACATCTCTTAAAAAACCCAAACACGCAACGTGCATTTTGTATACAGGCCAACAATCACACTACTGGGCATTTATCTCTGAGAAATGAAGACGTTTTCTTTTAAGAGAATCAACTTGTATTGAGTTTTTCACGTGGCTTTCGTTGCTCCGACACTTAGCTGTGTACGTGGGGTGCTGGGGTTTGAACCCGTGAACCTGCGCACACCGGGCAAGCGCTGTAACCGCTGAGCCACCGCTCCAGCCCCAGAGCAATGAAGATCTCCATTCACACAAACGAAAGCTGCGTGAAAAACTAAATAAAAAATTGTTTCTCTCTCTCTCTCTCAGTGTCCTTCTCTCTTAAAAAAAAAAGGGGGGGGGGTTCTGTGAACACCCTGGTCATGAGATTCTACTGTAGCTTTGTCAGAAGTTACCATTGTGGGTGTCTGGCATCTTGCGAAAGGGGACACAGCATCTTTCGGTATTATTTCTTAAAACCACACATGAATCTACAGTCATCTCAAAAGGAAAAGTTTAATTTGTTTAAGATTAAGTGAGCTTGGGCTGGAGAGGTGATGCAGTGGCAGAGCACTTATCTGTCATGGGTGAGGTCCCAGGTTTGATCCCCGGCACTGCATACACAAATAAATTAAAGGAAAAACAAAAACAAAAACAAAAAACAGAAGAAGAAAAAAATAACTGTCTCCCTCTCTCTGTTTCTCTTTCTCACTTTCTCTAAGAGGTGAGAGTCTTGGTATGTTGCCCAGGCTGGCCTCCAGCTCCTGGGCTCAGGTAATCCTCCTGCCTCAGCCTCCCAAGCAGATGGAAGCCACGGTGGCAGGTCCCCCAACTTTGTAACTCCCACATTCCTGGTCTGCTGACCACACATTAGACTCTCAGTTGTATCAGTCACCAAACCGGAAGGAGCTCTAGATTTCTACTGAGGTCTTAGCAGCCAGCGAGCGCTCTCTTCAAAACTTCCTAAGTATTTAAACTCATGTGACACTGGAGCTGGGAACTTTTGATCATGGCTGCATCTAAGGGTCTGTCCGATCCTCAGCCACCCCTCCTTCCAATAAATTTACAATTCAAGTAAACACACTTGCATTATAAGCTGCCCGGTCCGCTGATCCCCTAAACCTTCCCTGCCTGAAGTCATTAGACGGCTCCCTTCCCCTGTCCAGCAACACTAAGCTGCTTCTGGAAGTCTGTTATTTTATTTCTTATCTTGCTATCGCAGGGTCTCCTGCAGTTGGGCCTCCTTGGATACTGACATGGTGACACGGGGCCACCTGTTTTTGTAGGACAGCAGTGCCTTTCAGTTCTTCTATGCTGGTGTGACATGTTTGGTGAAGGAAGAACAGGAAGGCCTGTTGAGGTCCCTGTGGATAAGGGACATTCCTCACACCCCTCTACTGTTGTCACTGGTAGGTGGCTTAGGTGACCAGTGAGGAACCTAAGCTTCAGAGGCCAGCAGAGGAGCTGACAGTCACATTGCCAGTTGCCCTGGGCAGTGTTCAGACTGTCCCCTGGTCTGGGTGGATGCATCAGGATTTTCTCGGGGGACCTGGCTGGCGGGGGCGGCTGGAAGTTATGGGGTGGACCAGAGGTCTGTACGCATGCTCCAGTCTGCTCAGCCCTGTGTCCTGGGGCTCTGTCAGATCCCCCAGCTTTTTCCGCTGTGTCTGTGTGCAGTGTGTGTTTGTATGTACCTGTGTACGTGTATGGTTTGAACATGTGTGTATGTGTGTGATGTGCGTGTGTCTAGATACGTTAGGTGTGTCTCAGTGCTACTTTCTGTGTGCCTAAGAGCATCAGTGTGTCCCTGTGAATGTCACCTATCTGCGTGCCTGTGCATCCGGTATGTCATTGATGTCTGAGTGTGCATGCATGCATGCATGTATGGTGTGCGTGTACAGCGTGTGAGTGCATGCATTAAGGTGTGTGTGTGCATGTATGGTGTGCATGTGTGCGTGCACGGTGTGTGCGTGCATGCATTAAGGTGTGTGTGTACAATGTGTGTGTGCACGTATGGTGTGCGTGTGTGCGTGTACGGTGTGTGTGCATGCATGCATTGAGGTGTGTGTGTGTACAATGTGTGGTTGCATGCATTAAGGTGTGTGCGTGCGTGTACGGTATGTGTGTGCGTGCACAGCGTGTGCGTGCATGCATTAAGGTGTGTGTGTGCGTGTATGGTGTGCATGTGTGCGTGCAAGGCGTGTGCGTGCATGCATTAAGGTGTGTGTGTGTACAATGTGTGTATGCATGCATTAAGGTGTGTGTGTGCGTGTACGGTGTGTGTGTGTGCGTGCACAGCATATGCGTGCATGCATTAAGGCGTGTGTGTGTGTACGGTGTGTGTGTGCGTGCACGGCGTGTGCGTGCATGCATTAAGGTGTGTGCGTGCGTGCATGTACGGTGTGCGTGTGTGCGTGTGTATCCGTGTGTCCCGTGAGCAGCATCTGTGGGAATCAGACCCGCGCACGTGTGGGTGAGGGTGTTTGTGTGCTGGGGCGTCCGGTCGTGGCCTGCACGCACACACGCGTGGGTCTGAGAGCGCGCTGCGCGTGGGTGTGGTGTGCCCTCCTGCGCCGAGGCTCCGGAGAGCCTCCAGGGATCCGTGAGGGTCCCCAGGCGGCCACCCCGGGGCGCGGCTCCTGCGAGGCCGGGCAGGGAGGAGCGCACGGCCGGGTCCGCTGGCGGCGCCCCCGCTCCTCCCCGCGGGCCGGGCACACGTGGGCCCCGGCGCCGCCTCCCCGCGCCGCCCGCCGCCGGTCCCGCGCGTCCCCACCCACCTCGGGCCGCCCCCGCCGCCGAGCCGGCCCGGGGATAAAGTGGCGGCGCGGACGCCGCGCCCTGTCGCCGCGGAGCCGGCCGCGCGCAGCTCGTCCCGGCCCTGCCCGCCGCAGACCCGGACCCGCGGCGCTCGGGTAACTCGACCCCCGCCCCCGCCCCAGCCCGCGACCGCCGCCCGCCGGGTGGGAGCAGCAGCGGGGTCCCCGGCACGCTCCGCGCGCCCCCCGCGCCCCCGTGTGCGTGTGCGTGTGCGCGCGTGTCCGTGCGCGCGTGTGTGAGCGCGCGCGCACCCGCCGACTCCCTCGCGCCAGCCCCCGAACCAACTTGTCCCCGTCAACTCCGTCCCCAGCCCCCGCGCAGAGGCGCCGGGCGACGTCCCGGCTTCCCCGTGGCGTTTCCGTGACATCTGCGGGGCTCCCGGCCCCGCGCTGTCGGTGACATGCAGGGAGCAAAGTTTGTCAGGAGCCTCGGGGGTGACTTTGTCCCGGGAATCCGCGTCTGTGCGTTGGCCGGGCGCCTCCGGGTGCGCGGAGCTGGTGTCCCCGCTTCCCGGGCCACGGGTGCCGGCTGCGCGCCCCTCCCCTCCCCGAGCCCCTCCGGCGATTTGTTCGGGGACAGCGGCGACCTGAACTAGTCGCGGGAGTCGCCGGCGCCGCTTCCCCGCCCCGGGGACGGAGCAGAGCCCGGGCGCCGCCGGCGAGAGCTGGGCGCAGGCTCCCGGCGCAGCGCCCCCCAAACACGCCCGGACCTGGGGGCACAGGCGCGGGGACCGGGGCTCGGGGCGGCGCGTGCTGCCCTGCCACCGCCGCGATGAGGGGACAGCCCTCATCTGCCTGGCGGTGACACTAGAGGCTGTGTCGATTGTGGAAGGCAAAGGCCAGGACGTAATGGAAACAGGTTTGTCATGGCATCCTTGGAATTTGAGATGGGAGGAAGGACCAGAGTCACCCACTTCTTCACTCTGCCCCTGGAAACTGATCCTTGGAGATTTCAGGATAGATGGGTCTCCTTGCAGCTGGGTCTTTATACCCACAGAGCTGCCTGTAATTTCCGCTTGATTACAGCTAAAATCGTCTTTAAGATGAAGTTTCCTGAAATGATTTGAAATAAACACAGATGGGAAGGGGGGGAAATCTGAAATGAAGCACTTAAAAAAATAAAATGAGCATTTTTCTTAAGAATAAATGGGATTTTTTTTTCAGCCTGGGAGAGATTTGCAAGAAATGTATATAATTTTTTTAAATGATCTCACATGGAGGGTTTTTAAAAAAATGCTTTTAAAAAAATGCGTCTCTGAACAGGGTTTTCCTCCCCTTTCCATATGTTTTTTTTTTTTTTTTGCCATATTTCTGACTTTGGAATGTGTCCACCTTTCTCCCAAGGACTTGAAGACCCTTCCAGAATGCCAGAGGAAACTTCCCCCAGGCGGAGCCCGCAGAGCGTTCCCTACCAGGACCTCCCTCACCTGGTCAATGCGGATGGACAGTACCTTTTCTGCAGGTACTGGAAACCCTCAGGCACCCCCAGGTAAGTCTTCCCCAGTGCGCCCTGGGCACCTGCTCCCCTCCTTCCTCTCCAGGTGCCCCCTCTGCAGGGCCACCCTCTCCACGACCCATTTCCCACGCCGTCTGAACGTGGGGTGCAGCAATGTTTCCAAAGCTGAGCTTTATACAATTTTTATATATATAAAAAAAAAACAGGAGTTCTCTTTTGATTGTGAAAACCAGGTTGCTGTTTGTACCGTATGGCAATTTGCAAAAATTCCACATGACTTTTTTTTTTTTTTTTTTGGTCCTGGAGTTGATTTCCTGTTGTCCAGGCATTCATTTAAAATCAAGCCTAACGAGTGAAACCTCCTAAATATGGGAAAATCAAAACCACACGTACATAAACATAGTGCATGTGTGTGCGCGCACCCACGAAGTGACCTTTGCTCCAGTTTCCTGTCTGATGGTGAGCTTCAGAAGACGACTTCTGGGTGTAACTGGGATTCTTTGCCAGTTCGGATTAACATTGTTCATCTTCCATCAAAGACCTGCCTTGCGGGTGGAGGCAGGCGTGGAGGTGAACGCAGCCAGGAGGCAGCTGGCCTCCTCCGGCTGGGCTTCTGTTGGACACGCCTGGAAAGCCCTGCTTGTTTATGTTATTCCGGGAAAGAGAATATTTGTGGTAACCGATTGGCTTGGTGACAAGTGGGCATTTCCTCTGCCCTGTTCCAGGAACAGTTTACCTGCTCCCCAGGACTCTGGCCTCTAGGAGGTCACGGGATGGTGGGCATTGTCTAGTTTTGTGTACAGCGCAGGTGTATCGAATCCAGAGAGCCGCACATTGGAGACACAGAGAGGAGGACCTCTGAAATTCTAGAGCCCATCATTGCTTTAGGGCAGCTACCAACTTGTCATTACTTTCTGTGTAGTGTGTTTCCAAGATGGACGATGACCTCATAAGGGTTTCTACCAGTTCTTTTTGTTTGGTCCTGAGGATTGAACCCAGGGGTGTTTTACCACTGAGCCACATCTCCAGTCCTTTTTATTTGTTTTAATTTGAGACAGGGTCTTGCTAAATTGCTGAGGCTGGCCTTGAACTTGCGATCCTCCTGCCTCAGCCTCCTGAGTTTTTTTGGGGGGTGGGGTGGAGAGTAAGAGGATTGAACCCAGGGTCTTTTAACCACTAAGCCACACACCCCATTTTATGTTCTATTTTGAGATACTGTCTTTTGCTGGGATTATAAACGTCGGCCCCTGTGCCTGATTTTCCTATCAGTTCTTAAAGATCTCTAGAGAAGAGTAAGTCTCTATGTGTGCGTGCGTTCAAGGCTCAGAGAGAGAGACAAAGAGGGAAGGCATGGTTGTCAGACATCGGGACACCACTCAGTCGTTCATTCCTACTCAGACTTCACTGGCTGCAGCCTCGCACATTCTTGGTTTAATTTCTAACAAAGTATTGTATGGTGAGTAATTTAGTTAATATATAGAAGGAGGAGAGGAAAGGAATCTTGGATTTTTCACGTCCAGGCTCCGACTCCGGGGGCTTTGTTGGTTGGGCTGCGAGGGTGTCCTAGTTTGAAGTCAGTGCTCGCCCTGGGAGGGCGGTGGTGGCGGCTGGGAAAGGCCCAGTTGGCTGCCCTCTGGCTGTGGGTGGTTTTCCCTCTCTCCCGCTGAAGTTTCATGGTCTCTCTGCCCCACTGCTTCTGTGCCAGTAAGAGGTGACCCCGGCGCTGCCCCTTGGAAGTCTCCAGTGGATGAATAAGAACAGGAAGGACACAGAGCAGACGGTGACAGCTGTCAGCCCCGGGGATTTGGGAGAAACAGGTGGATCTGCAAACGGTGGCCCTAAAATAGGGACAGCAACAGAGCCACGGGCACCTGTGGCTCGGTCAGCACATTCGCATGTGCGCCTTGCTTTCTGGAGGAGGATGGGGCCACCATGGTGTGGCTGCGTCAGGTGGCCTGGAGTCCACTGTCACCTGCCCCGCCACCACCCCCTGGAGATGATGCAGGTCCTTTGGGTGTCTTTCCTGTGTCTCGGGAAGTCTTGGAAACATCTTACAGCCAGCCCTGACCACTTGCAGTAGGCAGGGTCCTTTTGGTGACAGATGGCAACTTGGGGAGGCCTTGGGAGTTCTGGAGAAGGGATCATGGCAGCCAGAATGGTGGGGAACAGGGGGGCTTGGGGCAGAGGATTGCGCCAGTGGGTACGGATGCACCTTCAGGTGCCTGGTCGGGGACATGCGCCCCCCACCCATGACCTTATTGTGCACAGCCTGGGTCCATGAGCCTGCGGGAAGAGGGAGGGGACTTCAGGTCCCCTTGGACCCCAGCCTTCCCACACTGCAGGGCCGGCACAGTACAACCCAGCCAGCCTTCTCTTGCGTAATATCCTTTCTCCCAGTGGGGAGGAGAGAAAGAGGGGGAAAGGAGAATGAGCAGTTCCTCTAACAACAGGGAAGAACCCCACCTGCTGTCCCTCTGCTCCTCCTTTCTCCCAAGGCCCTTGGGTCAGAAGCCCCTGGAGCTCTGTGCGCTGCCCTCCCCAGGGTGGGTCCACCCCGCTGCCTTTGGAACTGGGCCCTGGTTGGGGTTACGAGTTGCCTCCGGCCCTTGGGCTTTTCCCCTGTGCCTTCCGGGACTTGCTAGCCCTCTAGGTGGCTCACAGCAGCCGGGAGTCACACGTCACCCTCGAGCTACTAAACTGGGATAACCTGCTTTCTGAGATCAGTTACACGTTTATAAATGCCAAGCTCCTCGCATTGCACGCTGAGAAAAAAATAAAGGCCTTCTTGGGAGGGCAGTTGGAACGAGCTAACCGTGGTGTTTTTAAAAGAGCAGACCAGGGGCTTCATATTTAATCATGAACCAGAAAGTTCGTGCAAAGCCCTCCTCAGTGAGGGGCGGTTACAGTAGAAGCGAGCATCATCTGCCTCTGTCGCATCTCCTTCTGATTGAGCAGCAAGCCGGTTGTGTGTTCTGGGCCAAATCCTACACATGCATGGTCTCAATAGCCACATCAATCTGCTAGGTCAGCATTAATATCATTTTTACTACTGTTAATTATTTCTGCTTTCCACATGAAGAAACAGAGCTCCAAAGTTATAAGGTATCTTGCCCCAGATTCCCCAGCGAGCCGCAGCTGGATTTGGGTTTACTGCAGATCTTTCTGACTCTGAGTTAATTGCTTTTATTTCATTTCATTTCATTTCATTTATTTATTTGTGTAGTGGTGCTGGGGTCAGAACCCGGGGCCTCACGCATGCTAGGCAAGTGCTTTACCACTGAGCTACACCCCCAGCCCTTTTTTTTTTTAATTTTAAGGCGAGTCTTGCTAAGTCGCTGAGGCTGGCCTCAAACTTGCGATCCTCCTGTCTCAGCCTCCTGTGTCACTGGGGTTAGAGGCACACACCACTGTGCCCAGTTCAATTGCTCTTTTATTATTATTATTATTATACAGAGAGAAAGAGATTCAAATTTTATTTCGTTTTTCACCTGGCCTTTGTTTCTCTGATACTAGTTGTGTATGTGGTGCTGGGGTTCGAACTTGGATCCAAGCTCTCCAACCAGTGAGCCACCCCTCCAGCCCTCAGTTGCTCTTCTTAACACCAAGCAAGATAGATGTTTGTTCTTACAGGTATATTTTCTTGATTAATTCTTACATTTTGGGTTAGGGTAGATTTCAAACCCAGGGCCTCGTGCGTGCCAGGCAAGCACTTAACCACTGAGTCATATCCCCAAGCCCAAGATCATTTCTTAGGGTAAAACGAAAGAGTAATTAATCTCTCCGTAATTATTTGCTCATCATATATAAAAAAAATAAGATTTATTAAAAACCTGTATCCATTCTGAAAAACTTCTTGTGACGTTCCGGTTGGCGGCTGCAGGAATCTTAAATCATGGCTTCTTTAGTGAATTCCCGCTGAAGAGGTCCGCAGGGTCTTGGAGCCTGGCCCGTGGCTGGGTTTTGAGCTGCCTCCTGGGGTCTTAATTGGGAGGTTCTCAGTTGCTCTGTGGCCTTGGAGTTCAGTGCCTCTTTATTCCGTCTACCAAGTGGCCCTCGATCCCTGTAGAGACGACTTTCAGTTCTTGAAGGCTATTATGTAGCCATCCAGACTCAGAACCCCGAAGGCAGCTTCTGCGCTGCCCACGATGAATTATTGAATAACCTTGTTCAGGTGGAGGGTGGCGCTATTCTGAAAATAATACTAATGCAATGACGGATGGTCAAAAAGCGCTCATTTGATTCTGTATAACCAGGAAGGCTGGGGAGTGCTTTGTAATTATAGGATTATCTAGGTTTGTCCCCATCAGTCCCTGCGAGGAACAGACTGTTTTCATATTCATCTGCTCGTCAGCCAGGCCTGACATGAAGTAGAGGCTGAGAAGAGTTGCTTGCGGCCTCGATAAATTATTGAGGCTGGCCTCCAACTTGCGATCCTCCTGCCTCAGCCTCCCAAGCCACTGGGATTATAGGTGTGCACCACCGTGCCTGGCTCCTCCCGGCCTTCTTGAGAGCCGTATCTCAGGGCTTCAACCACAGGTTTATCTTTTCAATCTGTATTTAGCATTTTGTTCTTTAGCAAGACAGGGGACGGACTGACAAGAGTGATGTAGTTCTGTTTCTGGAACCTTCCCAAGTTCCTAGCTCGGTGGCCCTTGCCGGTGGATCTGGGAGCCAGGACCTGCCCCTCCTGCTGTTCCGGCCTCCTTCCTCCCAGCTCCTAGGATACTTCCTCCCACCTATGCAAATTCACCTGGGGAAGAAGCCATTTGGTTTTTAAATGGTACAAAACATCCTTCCTGCCGCCCTCATGATGTCCCCTTCACATCAGCCACCAGCCTCTCGGGAGTGGTCACAGTGTCATCCAAAAGACCAGGCCCCTCCCAGCCACCTGGATGCAGACCTCAGCCCTGACGGCCTCTCGCCATCTGGCTGGACACGGTTTCTATCTCCTCCGCCTTCAGCACGTGTTATTCTCAGAGATCAGCGAATCCGGCTTCCGCGATAGGCTGTA
>PVKS010029211.1:0-25590 GCA_004027875.1 Aplodontia rufa | reverse complement strand
AAAAAAAAAAAAAAATACAAAGGGCCAGGGACATGGCTCAGTGGTTATGTGCCCCTGTGTTCAATCCCTGGTTCTTTAAAAAAAAAAAAAAAAAAAGTTAACGTTATGGCTCATGGCTCATTTATTTCACATTTACTTAAGGCGTTTTATGAAATGTGTACACCATTTAAAAGATATATGGAAGCCAGGTGTGGTGGCTCATTCCTGTAATCCCAGGGACTTGGGAGGTTGAGTCAGGAGGATCAGAAGTCTGAGCCCAGCCTGGATAGCTCAGTAAGAACCTGTCTCAAAATTAAATAAAATAAGAGGAATGGGCATGTAGCTCAGTAGTAAAGTGTTCTTGGGTTCAGTCCTTAGTATGAAAAAGAAAACACACATGCACACACACACAAACACATACCCTGTGAGAATTATCTTTCTGAATCTGCTAGGTATAGTCTGTTAATTCAATTTTTGTCCCTTGGTTAAAAAATCGAACTGGGCATTTGACATATTGAGGTTCTCAAGCTGTCTTTTTCTCTTATTGCCCATCATGTTACTTTTATTTCACCTGTACTACTTTGTATATTTATGCTGTTTAATTTACCTTGATAATTTATGTGAATCTTTTCCCAAATAGGCTTTGAGAGCAGATGAAATACTTAAAAATTCCTCAGCTCTGAGCATAATATCCTTTGTGTGTGTTAGATCCCTATATATATGATATTGACACATTTCTCCTTCAGTGTATCATTGATCTTTAGGATTTCCTACTGTCATTTTTATTGTAAGGATGGTTCCATATTTTTGCCTCTTCTATGAATGAAAGTAGTTGCTAAACTATCCTTGAATATTGAACAAAATGAATAAAAATTACTTCTACTTCGTTGAGTGAAGTCTTATCTGTGGGGCCATGATCAGAAAAGAATATTTGTCTTCCTCAGGCTGCATGTTTTTTTGGGCTATATTAATGCTTACAGGACTGTATTTGCATTATTTTTTCATATTCAGATATAAAGTTTCACAGTATATATATATATATTTTTTGTGTGTGTGTGTGTGTGTGTGTGTGCCAGGTATTGAACCCAGTGTGCTTTACCAGTAAGCCACATCTCCAGCCTTTTTTTTTTTTTTTTTTTTTTTGAGAGTCTTGCTAAGTTGCTTAGGGCCTCACAAAATCACTGAGGCTGGCTTTGAACTTGCTATCCTCTTGCCTTAGCCTCACTAGTTCCTGGGATTACAGGCATATGCCACTGCACCCAACAGTATTTTTTACTTTTTAAAGAGAGAAGGACAGTGAGAGAGAGAGAGAGACAGAATCAATTTTTATTGAGTTTTTAACATGGTCTTCATTGCTCCGACACTTAGTTGTGTACATGGGTGCTGGAGTTTGAACCCGTGTACCTGCGCATGCCAGGCAGGTGCTGTAACCGCCTAGCCACCGCTCCAGCCCCCCACAGTATTTTTTGATAAATGAGCAGAACTCTTGATTTTATACTTTGTGTGTGTGGTGCTGGGCATTGAACCCAGGACCTCACGAATGGTAGGTAAGTGTTTTTCCTCTGAGCTACATCCCCAGGCCTAAAACCTTAATTTCAAGTGGAAAGAAATATGACTGACAGTGTTGACTTAATTTATTTAAAAAATGTTATTTAGTGTTCAAACATAAATATAAACCATTTAAAAAATTTTTAAGAGAGAGGACAGTCTTTCATGTGGCTTTTTAAAAAAATAAATGCACTTTTTTTTTTTTTTTTTTTAAAGAAAGGACAGAGAGAGAGAGAGAAACAACTTTATTTAGTTTTTCATCTGGCCTTTGTTGCTCCAACACTTAGTTGTGTGTGTGGTGCTGGGTTTTGAACTCGGGTTCTTGTGTATGCCAGGCAAACATCATAACTGCTGAGCCACCACTCCAGCCCCTCACTCCCAATTTTAAATCTTTATGTCATTTGTACAGTACAGTGCAATGTATATTTGGCTATCATTTGGTGTGAATGTATTATATATTGTTTGCCTATGTTATGTCATTAATTTGCTCTGTAATTGAAAGGAACATGATCTGAGCCTATCACAGTTGACCAGCCCCCCAAACAGTGCTGAATTTGTTTTCTTATTTAGTCTCTTCAAGAAGATACAGATTATGTGATATTAATTTTTGATTTTGCTATCTTTATAAAAAATTACTATAGAAATAAAAATACAAAAATAAATTATTAAAGAGAACTGGTGGCTATTGGAAGCTATCTGTGAGCTTCTGTATTAGAAAATTATTTAACATAATAGTTATTCTTAAATTGATAGCTCCACCTTAATTGATGTATCATTAAAAAGTTCTGTAATCAGTGGCACTCAATTAAGTAATCTGTTTATTCTGCTGGGAAAATTTTTGGCAAATGTTAGTTAGAATTGAAGAGTTATGATTTTGTTACTTTCAACTGTAGGATATCTGCATTAAATTTATCAGGTAAGTTTTATAATTTATTAGCACAATTTAAATTTTATGTTAATATGTAATTTTTAACAATATAATTTTTAACATCTTTTGTTTGTATGAACACTTAAGAAATTTAGAACAGCTATGACTCTTGACAGTAGCTGCTATGGAATCCTAGAATTAAAAAATTATATCCCTGAGATAAGTCCCACTTGGTCATGGTGTATGATCTTTTTGATATGTTCATGGATTCCATTTCCTAGTATTTTGTTGAGAATTTTTCTTACATACTACCCCTTAGTTTGTGTGAGGGCAGGACCACTCAGGCAGGCCCACTTGGATGTAGTGCAGCATGCCTAGGGCTGGGTGTCTGCACAAGTGAATTCTTGGGACCTCTGGGGCTAACCTGCTCCATATGTTTTGCCCAGTTGCTTTACTGGCCAAGGGTGGATGAATGGGGCTCCCTGGCTGCTTCCTGGGGCCAGAGTGGGTGGGCATGACTGCTGGTTTCCTTCTTTCCTTGAGAGAGAATATCAATTTTATTTTTTCATCTGGTTTTTGTTTCTCTGACAGCTGTGTATGTGGTACTGGGGTTTGAACTCAGGTCCTTGTGCATGCTAGGCAACCACTGTCACTGCTGAGCTACCTATCCCCTACTTGGCTACTTCTGGGGCAATGGGAGGATGCCCAGCCCATAAAGCTGTTTTGAGGGGTGGGGAGGTGAGTCTCTGTAGGCCAAGCTGCCCAGGATATGCAGCCCAGATGCTTTCAGGGACAGGGGCATGGGACTGTGGGTGGGGCCACCTGGCTGGGTTCCAAAAGCTTCAAGGGCAGTGCTTGGATACTTTATAGGATCTCAGGTGGGTAGAGTATCCACATAGCTTCCTGCAGCAGGAGCCCGTGAGGGTACAATATGGACTGAACTTTTTCTCCATTCCCTTACACTGGGCTCAGGGACTGCAAATAAGTGCTTCAGCCTGCTGCACATGAGTGGGGACTGCCAGTGGCCGTCTGCTTAACCTTTCTCTGATGGAAAAAGTCCATTTTGCTTCATTGTTGATCTCCAAAAAGAACAGTAGATGCTGTGTGGTTATTATTTCCCTTCTTCCAAATTTAGTTTGATCTTTCTTGTTAATTCAAGCTTTGATAAGACAGAATACTAAGGAATAGAAAAGAGAAAGTACTAAGATGGTGATTCTTAACGCTTTTAAAATTAAAATGGTTTTTGATTATTTTGTTAACTGTTCCTTCAAATGAATTTGACCTCCCCCCCCAACTTTGGAAAATTTTTATATTTAGGTTTATTGATCCTAATTTCTAGACTGTGTAGGAGAGGTGCATGAGATTGGGATATTGGTGAACTTGACAGTTTAACCCAAAAGTACTACTTAAGGAGATGGTTTATGTTTTAGAAAGTGTTGTTAATTGTCTTGTTCATAGCTTCTCAGCTTATTCTACTTAGCCTTGTAAGAAAACTGAGGAAATGTGACTATTGTCCAAGTTGACATACTGTATAGTAAGTGGTAGTATTGATGATAACAAATTATTCTGTTTCAGAGACTTAATGAACCATAAAATCTCTGCAGAATGAGGGTAAGAAGATGGTGTTTGTTAGTTGGCAGCGTAGAATATGGTTTGGTTTGCAATCTTGGACAAAATCAATTAGGCACTTTATGCTGTGTAATCTGTTTTTCAAATAGGGTTTATGATTCTTGGCTGTTTATATCTGATAGGGTTGTCACACTTAACATCCTTTCATTATTTTTATTTTGATATATCCTTATTTATTGTGATTACCATTTTTATCATTTTATAATTAATACTTTAATCAGACATATACAGCCACATGAGAGTCACATTTCATGTGTTAGAATGAAAGAAAAGCAGGAATTTAGGAAAACAGAATAAAGTATGCTAGAATTTGTATATTCAAATCAACGCTACCTTTCTAAGCAGTGATCTTTTTTTTTTTCAAGAGAATCAATTTTTATTATTGATTTTTTTCACATGGATATCGTTGCTCTGACACTTAGTTGTGTACGTAGGTGCTGGGGTTTGAACCTGTGTACTTGCACATGCCAGGCAAGCGCCATAACCCCTGAGCCACCACTCCAGCTCCCCTAAGCAGTGATCTTGAGAAGGTGTATATGTGCTGCTCTTGTGCACAGTGTCCACTGAATCTCATTTTAAAAACAACAGCTTTAGAGTTTTATTTGCATTTGTACAAAAATGCATCTATTTAACTTGAAAATATCATTGAAATCAGTCAGTAGTTCAGTTTTGGGCTTACTTGCTACTAATAGTTTTCAGAACATTTTTTTTTTTTCAGAACATTTTTGATTGAGGGTATGTAGATTTAGCAACCCAGAATAAATTTGGTGAGTACTTTCTTTTTTTTTTTTTAAGAAAGAAGAGAGAGAGGAAAGACAGAATCAACTTTACTTACTTATTTATTATCTGGCTTTTGTTTCTTGGACACTTTATTGTGTGTGGTGTTGGGGTTTGAACCCAGGTTCTCAGGCATGGCAGGCAAGCACTCCAACTGCTGAGCTACCACTCCAGCCCTTGGTGAGTACTTTTGTTTGTTATTCTGCTAGAAATGGATTATCTTTGAAGTAATGATCAAGATTTGTTTTCTTTCTAGTCAGCAGATAAGCAGCGAGCCCTAGAAGAAACCAAAGCCTACACCACCCAGTCCTTAGCAAGTGTTGCCTACCTGATAAACACCTTGGCCAACAATGTCCTACAGATGTTGGATATCCAGGCATCCCAGTTACGAAGAATGGAATCTTCAATCAATCATATTTCACAAGTAAGACCATGCTATTTTCCTATTTGCCTATTAAGAACCATTAGTAAACACAGCCTATCTTGTAAAGCTAGCAGCCTTTATTATGTTAGTTAATGTGTGTGTGTAATTTAGAAAATACAAACTCTATATTAGGTTGTTTTTTGATCCTGTCTTTTTATAGTGTCATCGTTTTCTTTTTTAAATTTTATTAAGGAAATTGTGTTGTTATACAGTCATGTAGTAACAATGTGATATGCCCCTGATCCTAATCCAGAATCACCTCCTCATCACCTACACCCCAGTTGCTTGACTCTTCTATATTTCTGCCCCAACTTACATGTCTTTATATATATATATTTATGTACACACACATAGATTGTGCATTTTCCAGAATTAAATGATTGCATAAGTATTATTTGGCTTCTCAGGGGAGGAAAGAGTAAGCTACATTGTTGATTACCCTCCTAGATTCCTCCCTATCATCCCTCCCTCTCCCCTCCCTCCCACCTCTTCCCTCCACCTTCTCCCTCCCTCATCCTTCGCCCTCTACATATCTCTGGTTCCCCTAGATTATGCATTGCTTTGACTTTATGAGTCTAGTTTATGAGCTTGACCTTTCATCCAAGCCTGGGTTGTGCTATGTCTTCCACAAATGAGGAAAACATTCAACCCTTGAGTCTCTGGGTTTGGCTAATTTTGCTCAACATAATTTCTTCCATTGCCATCTCTTTACCTTCAGAGGCCGTAATATTATTGTTTCTAGTAGCTGAGTAGAACTCTATTGTGTATGTATTTGTGTGTGTGTATATATGCCACAGCTTTTGATCAGTTCATCCAGTCATCCAGTGACAGGCGTCTGGGTTGATTCCATAATTTAGCTATTGTAAATTGAGCTGTTATTAATATTGATTTGCTCTGTCACTGTAATATACTGATTCTAGCTCTTCTGGAAGAATACCCAAGAGAGGGATGGCTGGGTCCTGTGCTGGATCCAACCCTAATTTTTTGAGGAGTCTCCATGTTGCTTTCCAGAGGGGCTGTACCAGTTTGCAGTTCCACCAACAGTGTGCTAGTGTTCTTATCTCCCCACAACCCCTCCAGCATATGTTACTGTTTATATTTTTTATTTTAGCCAATCTGACTGGAGTGAGGTGAATTCTAAATGTAGTTTTGATTTGCATTTCTCTGATTATTAGTGATTTAGAATACTTTCTTATGTATTCATTGGCTTGCTTGATATCCTGTTGAGAAGTTTCTGTTTTAGCTCTCTGGCCCATTTATTGAAATTGATTGGGTTGTTTGTGTTTTTGATACCAAGTTTTTTGAATTTTTTGTAAATTTTGGATATTAGTCCCCTGTTGGAGGAATCACAGGCCATGATTATCTTCCATTCTGTAGGTTCTCTCTTGACAGTTTTAGTCAATTACTTGGCAAAGGTAAAGCTTTTTTTTTTGTTTGTTTGTTTTTTGTTTTTAAGAGAGGGGAACAGTAAGAAAGAGAGAGAGAATCAATTTTATTCAGTTTTTCATGTGGTGACACATCGTTGTGTACCTGGCTGGTGCTGGGGTTCAAATCTGCATCAGTAACCACTGAGCCGCCATTTCAGCCCTGAGCTAAATCTTTTTAATTTAATGGCATCCCATCATTGATTCTTGAATTTAATTCTTTTGCTTTGTAAGTCTTGTTGAGGAAGTCATTGCCAACTCCCATATGCTGGAGTGTTGGTTCAAGCAGTTTTCTGGTAGCTTTTTAAAATTTTTTTTGGTCTTCGTGAAGCAGGATCACAGCATTAGCAAAAGGGGATAGTTATGACTGTTTCTCTTCCTATTCTTATCCCTTTGATTTCCATCTTTTGACTGACTGCTTTGGCTAGGGTCTTGATGACTATACTGAATAAAAGTGGAGAGAGGGGGCAGCCTTGTCTTATTTCTGATTTTAGTGGAAATGCTTTTAGCTTTTCTTCATTTAATATTTTAGTAAATATTGTGGGTTTGTCATAAATGGCATTTACATATTAAGATATGTTCCTTTGATCCTTATCTTCTCCAGAGTTTTGAACATAAATGGATGCTGGATTTTATCAAAGCCCTTTTCTGTATCAGTGGAAATGATCGTATGGTTTTTGTCATTAATTCTTTTTAAGTGATGAATCAGGTTTATTGATTTGCATATATTGAACCAGCCTTGCATCTATGGAATGAAGCCTACTTGATGATTATTATTTTTTTTTAAAGAGAGAAATGGAGAAACTATTTTATTTAGCTTTTCAGGTGGCTTTTCGTTGCTCTGACACTTTGTTGTGTGTGTGTGTCCTCGTGCATGCTGGGCCAGTGCTGTAACCACTGAACCACCACTCCAGCCCCATGAATTATCTTCTTAATGTGCTTTTGAATGTGGTTTGTTAGAAATTTATTAAGGAGTCTTGCATCAGTGTTCATCAGGGATATTGGTTTGTAGTTTTCTTTTTTTGATGTGTCTTTGCTGGGTTTTTATACGAGGATTATGTTTGCCTCATAAAAAGTGGGAGAGTTTCCTTTTCAATTTCTTAGAATAGCTTCATAAGGAGAGGTGTTAGCTCCTCCTCATAGATGTGGTAAAACTTAGTGGGGAATTAGGTCCTGGGCTTTTCTTCTTTGGAAGACTTTTAATTGCTATCTGGATTTCAGTGCCTGTTATTGGCTGTTTAGGCTTTCAATATCATCCTGTATCAATTTGGGAATTTTTTTTTTTTTTTTTTTAAGAAAGAGGGGACAGCGGGCAGGGTGGGGGAGAGAAAGAGAGAAGCAATTTTTATTCAGTTTTTCATGTGACTTTTCATTCCTCAAACACTTTGTTGTGTACTTGGTGCTGGGGTTTGAACTCATGTACTTGTGCATGCCAGGCAAGCACAGTTACCGCTGAGCCACCGCTTCAGCCCCCTTGGGAATGTTTTATGTGGCTAAGAAGTTGTCCAAGTCTTCTAGACTATCTGATTTAGAGGAGTATAGTTTTTCAAAATAGATTATGATAATCTGTTGCATTTCCATTGAGTTAGTGGTGATTGCTCCTGTTTCATTGGCGATTTTGTGGATATTGCTTCATTTCCCCATTTCCCTCCTTTTAGTGAGATTGGCTGTGGTTTGGTCAGTTTTAGTTTTTCAGTGAAGCAGCTCTTTATTTCATTGATTATTTCATCATTATTATTTTTTATTTCATTAATTTCAGCTCTGATCTTGATTATTTCCTGCCTTCTGCTGTCTTTGGAATTAGATTCTTCTTCCTTTTGTAGAAATTTGAGGTGGCACATAAGCTTATTTATTTGGGATGTCTCTTGATTGTTTTTTTTTTTTTTAAGAGAGAGAGGGACAGTGAGTGAGAGAAAGAATCAATTTTATTTAGTTTTTCCATATGGCTTTTTTGTTGTTGTTGCTCTGACACTTTGTTATGTACGTGGTGCTGGAGTTTGAACCTGTTTACTCGCTCATGCCACGCAAACGCTGCAACTGCTGAGCCACAACTCCAGCCCCCTCCTGAATTTTAATGTAAGCACTCAGTGCTATAAATTTTCTCTTTAAGAATGCTCTCATGGCTGGGCTGAAGCGATGGCTCGGTGGTTGTGGCGCTTGCCCAGCATGGGTGAATACATGGGTTCAAACCCCAGCACCCACGTACACAACTAAGTTTCAGACTAATGAAGGCCATGTGAAAATCTGAATAAAAATAGATTCTTTCTGTCTGACTCCCTCTCTCTCACTGTTCTTCTCTCCTGAAAAAAAAAAAAAAAGTGCTTTCATGGGGCTGGAGTGGTAACTTGGCAGTCACAGCGCTTGTCTCAGTGCAAGGATGTATTGCTGTATCCCAGCATGATGTACACAACGAAGTGTTGGAGCAATGAGAGCAACAAGAAAAGCTAAATAAAATTGATTCCCTTTCTCTCTCTCTCTCTCACTATCCCTATGTCTCTTAAAAATTTTTTTCATGCAATCCCAAAGTTTTTAAAAATTTTTTTATTAAGTTGAGTTATTGTACAATCATAAATGCATATAAAGTAACAATATGATATGTATATATTCTTAAACCAGAATTATCTCCACATTGCCTACACCCCAGTCTGTTGATTATTCTATATTTCACCCTTACAAGGATATAAATGATTAGATTGTGAATTTTCCAGAATTAAATGATTGCATAAGTATTATTTGGATTCTCAGGGAGGGTAAAGAGTTTGCTATATTGTTGATTATCTTCCTAGATCCCTCCCTATACTCCCTTCCTCTCCTCTCCCCGTACCTTTACTTTCCCCCTCCCGCCTTCATATCTGTGGTTGTCCTAGGTTATGTGTTGTTACACCTTTGTTGGATCTAATACATGAGTTTGACTACCTTTCACCCAAGCCTGGGTTTCGCTCCAGCCTCCACAAATGAGTGAAAACATTCAATCCTTGACTCTCTGGTTTTGGCTAACTTCTCTCAGCACGATTTCTTCCATAGCCATCCATTTACCTTCAAAGGTGGCAATATTGTTGTTTCTAATTGCTGAGTAGAATTCCATCGTATACATACATACTTATGTATATATACACACACATTTTATACACACACACACCACAGTTTTTGGATCCATTCATCCAGTGAGGGGCATCTGGGTTGGTTCCATAATTTAGCATTGTAAATTGAGCTGTTGTGAACATAGATTTTCTTTGTTGCTGTAATCCGCTGATTCTAACTCCTCTGGGAAAATACCAAGCAGAGGGATAGCTGGATCGGGAGGTGGATCTATCCCTAATTTTTTGAGGATTCTCCATACTGCTTTCCAGAGCAGCTGTATCAGTCTACAGTTCCACCAACATTATGCTAGTGATCCTGTTTCTCTACAACCCCTCCGGCATACGTTATTGTTTATATTCTTCATCTTTGTCTATCTGACTGGAGTGAGGTGAAATCTTAATGTAGTTTTTATTTGCATTTTTCTGATTACTAGTGATTTAGAACACTTTTTTTTTTTTTAAAGAGAGAGGGACAGTTAGAGAGAAAGACAGAATGAAGTTTTTATTTAGTTTTTCATATGGCTTTTTTGTTGCTTATACACTTGGTTGTGTATGTGGAGCTAGGGTTTGAACCTGCGTACTTGCGTATGCCAGGCAGGTGCTGTAACTGCTGAGCCACCGCTGCAGCCCTAGAATGCTTTTTTTTTTTTTTTTTTTTAAAGATAGAAGGACCGTGAGACAGAGAGAGAGAAAGACAGAATCAATTTTATTTAGTTTTTCATGGACTTTCGTTGCTCGGACACGTCACTGTGTATGTGGTGCTGGGGTTTGAACCCACGTACTCACGCATGCAAGGCAAGCGCCGTAACCGCTGAGCCACCACTCCAGCCCTAGAATGCTTTTTCATGTGTTCATTGGCTTGCTCAGTGTCCTCTTTTGAGAAGTTTCTGTTTAGCTCTTTGACCCATTTATTGATAGGATTGTTTATATTTTTGGTATTAAGTTTTTGGTGAAATTTGGATGTTAGTCCCCTGTTGGAAGAATCACAGGCCATGATTATCTCCTGTTCTGTAGGTTGTCTCTTGACAGTTTTGACTAGTTCCTTGGCTGCAGAAGCTCTTTAGTTTAATGGCATCCCACTTATTGGTTCTTGACTTTAATTGCCTCGCTTTAGGAATCTTATTGAGAAAGTCTTTGCCTACTCCCAAATGCTAGAGTATTGGTTCTAACTTTTCTTCTAGCAGTTGTATGGTAGCTAGTTTAATTCCTAGTACCCTCATCCATTTTGATTTTATTTTTATACAAGGTGAGAGATAAGGATCTAGTTTCAACTTTCTGGAAATACCTGTCCAGTTTGTCCAGCACCATTTGTTGAATAGACTGTTTCTCTTCCATGTTATATTTTGACCCCCTTTGTCAAAGATCAGATGTTTAAAGATTTGTGGGTTTGTCTCGGAGTTTTTGATTCTATTATACTGGTCTTCATTCCTATTTTGATATCAGTACCATGCAGTTTTTGTTATACATGCTCTATAGTATAGTTTTAGATCTGGTGTCGTGAATCCATCTGTTTTGTCTTTGTTGCTTAGTAATGTTTTGGCTGTTCTGGGTCTCTTGTTATTTCAAATGAATTTGAAATTGCTTTTTCTATATCTGAAAGAATGACATTGGTATCTTGATGGGGATTGCATTGAATCTATATAGTACTTTGGCAGAATGGCTATTTTAATTATATTAATTCTGCCTAACCAAGAGTATGGAACATCTTTCCATATTTTCAGGTCTTCTTCAATTTCTTTCTTTAGTGTTCGATAATTTTCGTTGCAGAGGTCTTTTACTTCCCTTGTTAGATTATTTCCAAAGTATTTTATTCTTTTTGAGGATATTGTGAATGGGACCAATTTTTCTGATTTCTTCTTTTGCCCTATTATTATTGTTGTATAGGAAACCTATTGATTTATGGGTATTGATCTTGTAGTCTGCAACTCTGCTAAATCTGTGTATAAGCTCAAGCACTTATCTGGTGGTGTTTTTCAGATCTCCTAGATATAGGATCATGTCATTATCAAAAACAGATAGTTTGACTTTTTCTCCTCCTATTCTTATCCCTTTGAATTTCTTCTCTTGCCTGAATGCTCCAGCTAGGGCCTCAAGAACTATATATTGAATAAAAGTGGTGAGAGTGAACAGCCTTGTCTTATTCCCAAGTTTAGTGGAAATGCTTTCTGCTTTTCTCCATTTAGTATTATACTAAATACTGTGGGTTTGTCATATATGGCCTTTACGTAGGTAAGACACATTCCTTTGATCCCGATCTTCTCTAGAGTTTTGAGCATAAATGGATGCTGAATTTTATGGAAGGCCTTTTCTTCATCAATGGAGATGATCATATGGTTTTTGTCCTTAATTCAGTTTAAGTGATGAATCACATTTATTTTTAGAGGGACAGTGAGAGAAAGAGAGAAATGATTTTTATTTAATTTTTCATGTGGCCTTTGTTGCTCCAAGACTTCATTGTGTATGTGGTGCTGGGGTTTGAACTCATGTACTCACACATTGCTGGGAGCAAGTGTTGTAACCACCCAGCCACCGCTCCAGCCCAAAGAATCACATTAATTGATTTGCATATGTTGAACCAGCCTTGCATACCTGGAATGAGGCCCACTTCATTGTGATAAATTATCTTCTTGATATATTTTTGAATATTGTTTTCTAGAACTTTATTAAGGATTTTTGCATCAATGTTCATCAGGGATATTGGTGTGTAGTTGTTTTTTTTTTTTTGATGTGTCTTTGTGGGGTTTGGGTATCACAGTTATGATTGCCTCATAAAAAGTGTTTGGGAGAGTTCCCTCCTTTTCAGTTTCTTGGCATAGCTTAATAAGGAGAGGTATTAACTTTTCCTTGTAGGTGTGGCAAAACTCAGTTGGGAGTCCATCAGGTCCTGGGCTTTTCTTCTTTGGAAGACTTTTAATTGCTATATGGGTTTCAGTGCCTGTTATTGGACTGTTTAGGGTTTCAGTATCATCCTCCGTCAATTTGGGGATGTTGTACGTGTTTAGAAATTTGTTCATGTCTTCCAGATTATCTAATTTAGAAGAGTATAGTGTTTCAAAATGTGTTCTTATAGTTCAGTGGATTTCTGTGGAGTCAGTGGTGATTGCTGCCTTTTCATTGGTGATTTTATTGATTTGGTTCTTTTCCCTTCTTCTTTTAGTGAGATTGGCTAGGGGGTCTATCAGTTTTATTTATTTTTTAAAGAACTAGCTCTTTGTTTTGTCGATTCTTTTTTAATGTTCTCAATTTCATTGATTTCAGCTCTGATCTTGATTATTTCCTGTGTTCTGTTGGCTTTGGGCTTAGATTGTTCTCCCTTTTGTAGGGATTTGAGGTGGAGCATTAGCTTATTTATTTGGAATCTCTCTTCATTTTTAATATAGGCACTCAGTTCTGTAAATTTTTCCCATAGGAATGCTTTCATACTGTTCCAGAGGTTTTGATATGTTTTGTCATCATTTTCATTCTCTTCCAAGAATTTCTTGATTTCTGTTCTGATGTCTTATTGGATCCATTCTTCCTTTATAGAGTTTTATTCAATATCCATGTATATATGTGTTTTCTATTATAATTTCTGCTGTTTATGGCTAGGGTCATGGCATCATGGACTGATAGGATTCATGTAATAATATCTACTTTTATATATTTGCTGAGATTGCCTTTGTGAAGTAGAATGTGATCTATATTGGAGAAAGATCCATATGCTGCTGAGAAGAAGGTGTATTTCAGCCAGTTTGGGGTGGAATATTCTATAGATGACTGTTAAATCCAGTTGATTTATGGAGTTTTTTAGGCTGGAGATCTCTTTATTGTTTTTTCCTTTGACAATCTATTTTTGATAGAGGAGTGTTGAAGTCTCCCAATATTATTGTGTTGAGATCCACAAGTGATTTTATGTCATGTTAATTTATTAACACACTTGAGAATATTGTTTGGAGAGTATATATTTACTATGGTTACATCTTCCTGTTGTATTGCCCCCTTAACTAAATAAGATGTAGTGGCCCTCTTTATCTATTCTGATTTGTTTGTGTTTGAATTCTACTTTGTTGGATATAAGTATTGAAACACCAGCTTGCTTTCTTGGGCTGTACGCCTGGCCGATTTTTTTCCATCCTTTCACCTTCAGTCTGTGGATATCATTGCCTGTAATGTGGGTCTCTTATAAGCAGCTTATTGTTGAATTTTGTTTTTTGATTCAATCTGCTAATCTATGTCTTTTGAGTGGTACATTGAGACCATTCACATTCAGTGTTAGAATAATTGTGTGGTTGTGGTTCATAGTCATCTTGTTTCATTAGTGAGTTCTGTGCTGTCTTGTTTTTTTATAGTGTGTACCTTTATTGAATTTCCTCTGTTTGTGGGTTTTAAGGAGTGTTTGCTTGTTCTTCTATCTAGAGTTTATCTTTGAGGATTCTTTGTAATGCTTGTTTTCTGTTTGAATGCTGCATCTTTGATGGTATCATGAAGTGTTCTTATTTCCCCATCCAATTTTAAGGTGAGTTTTGCAGGGTGTAGTATTTTTGGCTGCATGTTGTGGTCATTCAGACAGTGAAAGATCTCCTTCCAGGATATTCTTGCTTCTAGCATCAGACATTAAAAGTCAGAGTTGCTCCTCATTCGTTTGGCTCTGAATATGATTTGGCGATTCTCCCTTGCAGCTTTTAGTATTTTTTCCTTAATTTCCCTGTTGTATATTTTGAATAAGAGGTGTCTTGGTGAACTTCTCATTTGATTAGGCCTATTGGGTGTCTTTATGCTTCCTGGATGAGCACATCTGACTCTATATGTATATGGGAAAATTTTTCTTTAACTATTTCCTTGAGAATGTACCTTATACCATTTGTTTGTGTTTCAGTTTCTTCCTGTGTCCCTGTCACTCTTAGAATGTTTCTTCTAATTTCCTCCCAGACATTTTGGAAATTCTGTTCGTGTTCTGAGTTTTTTTTTTTTTTTTGTCATCTGTGTGCTAAAGGTTACTTAGCCTGTCCTCATTGTCAGAAGCTCTTTCTTTGAGAGCTGAGGTTCTGTTTTCTATAGAAGTTAGTCTGTTATTAAATTCTTGCATGGTTCCTCTCATATCATTGACTGAAGGTTTTATTTAGCTTTGTTACTTCCTTTTTCAATATGTCTTTTTTTTTTTAAGAGAGAGGGACAGTGAGACAGGGAGAAAGAGAGAGTCTATTTTATTTAGTTTTTCATATAGCTTTCGTTGCTCTGAGACTTCATTGTGTACGTGGTGCTGGGGTTTGAACTCGCGTACTTGCACATGCCAGGCCAGCGCTATAACTGCTGAGCCACCACTCCAGCCCCAGTATGTCTATTTCTTTGATAATAGAGTTTTTCACCTCGAGTTTTCTCTTATTAAATTTTTCCATGGTTCCTCTCATATCCTTGACTAAAGATTTTAGCACTGTTACTTCCTTTTTCAGTATATGTATTTCTTTGATAATAGAGTTTTTCATCTGTTGAGTTTTCTCACTTAGTCCCTTCATTAAATCTCCTTTTAGTTCATTGTTCCTTTTAGTTATCATGTCATTGATAATTTATTCTAGATTTTTGTCCTGCTTCCTTACTGTGGGCTCCTGTGTGGAAGTAAGACAAGTCTCTTGAGTTCTTCTTCCTTACAGATCAAGGGTTGGGTCAGAAACCACCTTTCTGATGACCACATTCTTCCAGAAAGCAGTTTCTGCCTGGAGTCTTGTTTTCTTTTTCTTTTTTTCTTTTTTTTCTTTCTTTCTTTCTTTTTTTGTTTTTTTGAGAGAGAGAGAATCAATCTTTATTTAGCTTTTCATGTGGTCTTTGTTGATGCAACTCTTAGTTGTGTTCATGGTGTTGGGGTTTGAACCCATGTGCTCATGCATGCCAGGCAAGTGCTGGAACCACTGAGCCACTGCTCCAGCCCCTGGAGTCTTGTTTTGTTGCACGTTTTGGATCTAGGTTCCAGGACTTGGGCTTGGCACCTGGTGGGGTTGTTGGACAGCCTGCTGCATTGTTGAAGCTAAGCAGTAGGGGTGTGTTGCTGGGTGTTAGGGTCCCAGAGGTGTGGCGATGTCCAGAGTGGACTAACCTACGTGCTGCACTGGGATCTGGGATCCTTGGTGATAGGATGGGCTCAATATATCTGGACTTGGTTGGTGTGCATGAGAGCTTGGTGATATCTGGGTGTGGGGTTCTTGGGGGTGTCTAGTGCACCTGTTGGTTCAAGATCAAAGTTGTTGGCATGTACAGATGCAGGGTTGGTTCTGTGTGGGCTTTTTCTCCTTAAATTGATGTGAATTCTTGGCCTGGGATCTTTCTCTGGTTATTCCTCTTTGGGTCTTTGCTGTTGAATTGGGAGTTTTGACCTGTGCCTTACTTGGATTGGGGTATTGTGAGGAAATTTGAGTTCAGAATCCACATCCCTAACCTGTGACCTGTTAGTGTCCCTTAAGATTACCAGCTCCTCATGAGCTAATAGGACATCATCAATATGAATGACCAACACATACAATAAATGGAATTAAATTGATTATTTAATACTGGTCTATATCTATTACAGTGTTAAATTCCTCCTCTGAATTGAATGGTAGTGTTAGCCATTACTTTCGGCGACAATACTATTTAACTATCACCTGTCAGGCTTTTTTTTTTTTAAGTGAGAGAGAGAAGGAATCAGTTTTATTTAGTTTTTCATGTAGCTTTTGTTGCTCCAAGACTTTATTGTGTTCATGGTGCTGGGGTTTGAACTCATGTATTCACGCATGCTTGGCAAGTGCTGTAACCACTGAGCCACCACTCCAGCCTCCTTAATGTACATCTTAAAACTCAGTTGTCATGGAAACATAATTAGCTCTGAAATGAAAATTTGTCCTGTTTCTTCCAAATTGTGACCAAATTCCACATTTGTAATTTAAAAATAGAAATTTGATCACTTGGTGGCTTATTATAAACATTTTTTTATGTTGATAGGATTTATGTTTACTGGGATATCAACCAAATGTGCAAAGATGGAAGGACTAAGAGACTAGCAAACCTTATAAAAATATCCTATATTGATCTTCAGATGTTAAAATTTTCCACCGCAAAAGTGATGCTCATGATAATGTAGGAAATAATGGAGAAACAAACCTTTTCACCAATAGCTAAGCCTTTTGTATACTATTAAATTTGATATCTTTTAGGGGTTGGGGATTTAGCTCAGTGGTAGAGCGCTTGCCTAGCATGCACACGGCCCCAGGTTCAGTCCTCAGCCCTGAAAAAAAAATTTTTTTTGATATGTTTCCTTGTTATATACATTTTTCTATAATTTATTAGATATAGTTGCGATTATAATGGACATAAAATTTTGGGTTCTGCACTTTTGGAGTTAGAATAAGCATTTATTCACAATGTTATTAGCACTTGTTTGCATCTCTGATTTGTAATGTTGGCATGTATTTGTCATAGCTTTTATAATAAGTTCTATATTTTTGGACCATTTGTAATGGAAAACTAATTTAATTGTAAAAGCAGTTTTAAAAACATGAAAATGATAGAAGTTTTGATCTGCCCTACCTACTTTGAAGAGATCATTGGCATTTTTGTTTTAGCACTCTTGTCATTTTGAATAATTTAGCAGTATTCGGGCTGGAGTGGTGGCTGGGTGGTTACAGCACTTGCTTGGCATGTGAGAGTATCAGCACCACGTACGCAACGAAATGTCTGAGAAATGAAGGTCACATGAAAAACTAAATAAAAATTACTTCTCTCTCTCTCTCTCTCTTTCTCTCTCACTGTTCCCCTCTTTCTTAAAAAAAGAAAAAACAGCAGTATTCAGCACTCTTTTTAGACCTAAATGGTTAGAACTCTTCTGGAACTAAGAAAAAAAATTTAAGTATGCTTTTAAAAAGTATAGCTTCAGGGGTTGATTGGTGGCTCAACCGTGTCCTGCTTATCTGGCATGCATCAGGACATGGGTTCAAACCCTATGACCACATACACAACAAAGAGTCAGAGCAATGAAATCCAGATGAAAAACTAAATATAATTGATTTTCCCCCCACTCTATTAAAAAGAGAAAAAAATAGCATGAGGCTTCAGTAATGTTTTGAAATTGATTGATCCAACCTTTTTTTTTTTCTTTTTCATGGCTGTGGGGCTTGAACCCAGGTCCTCAGGTATGCCAAGCAGACATTCTACCACTGAGCAACATCCCCAGGCCCACTCAGAGTGTTTTTGAGAATCTCAAAGTTTATCAAATTTGTGTTATTAAATAAATGTATTGCAGATAATTAAATCAGATATAAGTGTGGAGGAGGCAATATCTACCAAGCTTCTGTCTGACAAAGTCCAGACTTGGGGAAGGGTTCAGCAAAGCCAGCATTCTAGGATATTGCCAAAACCATCCCTTCTGGAAATTGGCTATTTACTCAAATTGGAAACTGATTGTTAAGAGAATTCCATTGCTCAAACAACTGTTACGGATTGATGAGAAGGGTACTTGTATAAACATATACAGAAGTCATGAAAAATGAAGCAATACTGACTTCAAAATAAAACTGGAAATAGAAAGCAAAATAATTAGAACTAAAGAACAAAAGAAACAGTATATGTAAAAATTACCTTTCCTGTCTTTGCAGAAGTTAAGTTGTAACTTCTTAACCCATAGGTTAGGATGCACAAATATCTTAAGATTAACAATTATAGGATTTAGGATAGCTACAGAATGTCTAGTAAGGTTACAGCAACAGGGTGGTTTTGGGTTAGCAGTAAATTAGGGTATAAGGGCCTATAACATAGTTAAATAAGAAACATCTGAAGGAAAATAGGGAGTCAGAGTTTTGGGAAAATGTTTGATTTCTGCCTTTTATCAAAACAGGTATAAAGAACTAAGAACATTATCCTTCTTGAAAATAAAGCCTTTTTGTTCAATACATGAAACAGTTCATGAAAATTTGACCATGAGCTAATGATAAAGTGGATAGTTTTGTGTCTGGTGCTCTGAAATGGTTTAAATGGTTTCAGGTGGTCAGTTTGGTTAATAAGGGAGATAATGAAAGCATTGTTTATGCACCTGTATAAAAGAGCGCAACAATAAAGAACAGACAGCATTTTGCTCAAGTTGTTCGCTGTGTCTGTTTGCAACTTGCCCCAGAGGTTCAGATCGTTGCTCTGTCCTGACTCCACTCATCCTTTGGGGACCCTAAGAGTTGCTGGAGCCCCCGGTGTAAGTGCTTTATTTTTAGTGTTTGAAAATTAATCAGACTGAGAGGAGTTTTTGTTATTTAATATTAAATTTAATATTTCATCTTAAATCTGAATTTGCCATTATAAGGGTTTCATCACATCTCATATAAACTTATTTAGACATCGTATACTTCATTGTTTATTGGATTGCTGTCTCTTAAGTTAGAAACATCAGTGAATTTTAATGAGCAAGGGGTGAATTTTACAAACTCTTGAAGGAATTAGTGATATTTTAAATAATGAAGTAGATGAATGAATAAAGAATAGATGAAATAGGTCTTCTGTAGAAGAGAGGTTGATAAATTGACAATTTGATACAGAATTTCACGGTTTATATGTAAGAGCCTTAACATTTTTGTGTGTTTGAAGTATTAATGAAGAACCTGAAAAAAATAAATGTTGGAGAGAAGTTGGTATATTTAAAATTGCTAAATGGTGCCTCAGTGGTAGAGCGCTTGCCTGGCAAGTGCACGGATCTGGGTTTGATCACCTAAATAAAACTGATTGAAAAGAGAGACAGAAGGAGAAAGAGAGAAAGAATCAATTTTATTTAGTTTTTCACGTTTCTTTCGTTGCTCAGACACTTTGTTGTGTATGTGGTATTGGGGTTCAAACTTGTGTCCCTGCCCATGCGAGGCAAGCCACCATCGTACCAGATGCCTCTGTCCTCTCTCTCTCTCTCTTTTTTTTTTTTTTTAAATAGAGAGGGACAGTGAGAGAGACAGAGAAAGAGCGAAACAACTTTATTGAGTTTTTCACATGGCCTTAGTTGCTCCAACACTCAGTTGTGTACGTGGTGCTGGGGTTTGAACCCGGGTCCTCGTGCTTGCTAGGCAAGCGCCGAAACCACTGAGCCACCGCTCCAGCCCCCTCTTTCCTCTCTCTTAAAAAAAAAAACCAACCTAAATTGTAAGGACAACTTTTTAGTAGTTGGAATGCAGAAAACAAGCTGTAGTTTTTAGGTAAGAAAGGGTTGTGATAATTGCAAGGAGGAAGGTGAATACTTCAAGGCTACCCAAGGTTCTAAGTATATGTATGTAAGAATTCCGTTAAGTAGAGCATTTTTTTTTTTTTTTTTTTTTTTTTTTTTTTTTTTTTTTTTTTTTTAGTTTTTCACATGGCCTTTGTTGCTCCAACACTAGTTGTGTATGTGGTGCTGGGGTTTGAACCCGGGTCCTTGAGCTTGCCAGGCAAGCGCCGAAACCACTGAGCCAGTGCTTCAGCCCCAAGTAGAGCATTTTTGAGAGGTAGAGGATCTGCAATTCTACTGCAGGTGTTATGTCCATACTGAAAATATCTTAGTATGTTGGATGAGGAATGGAATAGGAGAAATGAGGAGATGTACTTAAGAAATAAGAATAAAAGTTTAAAAATATAGAATTTGGTTCAAGTATTGAAAATTAAAAATGTTTAGTGCACAAGTGTAATTCTTCACCAAAAAAGTCATTTGAGCCAGGTACACTGGTGCATGCCTGTAATTCTAGGTACTCCGGAGGCAGAGACAGGATGATTGCAAGCTTAAGGTCAGCCTTGCCATTTGAGCGAGACCCTGTCCCCAAATGAAAAATAAGGGCTGAGGATGTGGTTCAGTGGTTGATTGCCCCTGAATTCAGTCAACTGCCTGCCTGCCTGCCTGTCTGTCTCTCTCTCTTTCTCTCTCTTAGAATAAGTTGAATATGGAATTTGATGCTCTTTAGTCTAGATGATTATTATCAATTTTGGTGCTAGGGATTGAACCCAGGGTCTTGTCTTACACATGCTGAGCACATACTCAACCACTGAGCTATATCCTTGGCTCCTAGAAATTTTTCCTGTAATATAAAGGAAAATGTTTTCTGTTTAGAAAGCACATATTCAGTCAATACTCATAAATTGGGTTGGCAAACTATTTATAGAGAGGGGCAGCTGGTATTTTAGGTTTTGTTAGCCAGGTATGATCTTAGTCTTGCTCTTTGAGTGAGAATGTGTGTGTTTTGTGGGGGTGATGGGGTACTGCAGATTGAACCCAGGGCTTTGCTTTTGGTAAACAGTTGTTTACCACTCTTTACTCCTTTTTATTTTGTTTTGAGACAGTATTTCTAGGGTTCCCATGCTAGCCTTAAACTTGTAGTTCTGAGTAGCTGGAATGACAGGTGTATGCCACCACTTCTTGCACGTATGTTTTGAATCAACTGTTTATAAATGTTAGAACTGAGATAGGAATTTGGTAATATAGAAAAAGAAAGATACACTGAATCTCAGAAGTGGCCATGAACTGTTGGAATGGAGAATGCGTAAACCTTTGGAAGACAAAGCAAGCAACTCCTGAGCAACCCAGTCTGCTCCATTGGCTGGTTCCCTGCATCCATGCCTGTGCCTGCAAAAAGTAACATGAGGCCAATGTATAAGTGCTAGAAAGCTACTGTAAAATTAAAATTACTCAGTCCTGGCTTTCCATCTAGTCCAGCCCCTAGCTCCTATTCCTCTATCAACATTAACATTCTATACCAAGGGATTGCTCGCTCTCTTTCTTCCTTGGCTTGCATTTCTCTCTTGAATGTGTTTCTTACTTTATTCTAAAAGATATATCTCACTCCTGAGATGACCTGCATTCTCTCTTAAATGTGTGTTCACTGCTTTCCTAATTAAATTTCTGTGCCTCTACTGACATGGTAAAATTTGTTTTTATTGCATACATCAAGGCCCCACTTGTTCTGAGTCAAATTCTTATGTCCTTCTCTGAGAATTCCTTAGGACCCTATCCCAGAGATACCTCTTTGGTAATAAAATAATTCTTGCCTTGTGGACCATATAAAAATAGTCTGTGGGTCAGATTTGTTCTGTACCTATAGTTTTATCAGTCAGTCTGTTTCTAAAATACTTTTTTAAAAGTTGGATTCTTAAATATTATTATTGTCTGTTGTTAAAATATTATGTTTTTAGAGGGAGTCAGGATTCTTTAGATCAAAGTTTTGTGAAACTTGAGGCAAAAATACTGAATTCTGAAAATTTGTAGAGAATGTTGAGTTGAAATAAAGATTGGAAGTTCAATCAAGTAAAAGATGATTTAGTCATCCATTTCTCTGAAGATAAAAATTAAGTAAATTTTAGTATCACTAATGCAAACTTTTATTTTTTTTGCTCTAGTTCCCTCAAGTAGTTGAAAAGGAAAGCAAATCTTGGAGTCTACCTAATATGCACAGAAAGAGTTCAGAGATTTTTTACTTTTTTAAATGAAATACATAAAAAGTATGATAAATTTATTACTACTTTGGTGTGTTTTTGCTTTGATGTACTTTATTTAGATTCTTATCGTTTCTGAAACAATCTGTTTCTTGTAATATCTCTTGGTTGTAGAGAAGTGGGAGGCTTTCATTGTGTTTCAAGTTTACCTCATACATTTGGCAGCTTAGAAGGATAAATGGTTAGCATTCAGGTTTCTTCAAATGATATTTATATAAAGGTCAGAATTCTTATCATTTTTCATTGTTACTTTTTTTATAAAGGGGAAATAGAAGTAGGACTCGGCAGGACTTAGGAAAAAAATGTGACTATTAATTAATGCTTGAGCCAGAAATGGTGGAAAGAGATGTGAAGAGTTTTAATGAAGTGTTTTCCAGACTCTTTGACTGCAACCTACAGGGGGGAAAATGTATTTCATGTTATATTTATATACATAACATGTTTCAAGAAACAGTGCTTAAACTTAACTGTATATTTGCAGCTTGATGTTTCTGTTGAATTTCCTTTGAAGTAATTGTTGCTTATGTACCACTAAATTGCAGCTAGCAGTTTAAAAGCAGTTTAAGATGCTGCTTTAGTGTGTCGGTTACCTGAGAAATTCACCCTTTGTTAGCAAATAGAATAGTTAAGTAAAATATATTTGTTATTTGTACTAAATTATACCCTGTATGTTCAATAAAAATAATGAAATGTCTGATAAACTTTGTTATGGTAAAATATAAGCAACTTTCAAACTTCAGTTTTACTGTCAAAGTGACATTCATGTTTAACATTGTATTTATATTTTAGCTCTCTTCCCTTTTTAAATGAAAAGTTAATGGGCTGGAGCGGTGGCTCAGCAATTGGGCACTTGCTTGGCATGCCCAAGGATGCGAATTCAATCCCAGCACCATGTACACAACAAAGTCTCACAGCAATGAAAGTTGCATGAAAAACTAAATTAAAAATTGATTCTCGGGGCTGGAGTGGTGTCTCAGTGGTTATGGCATTTGCCTTGCATGCATGAGTATGCGGGTTCAAGCCCCAGCACCATGTACACAACGAAGTGTCTGAGCAGTGAAAGTCCACAAAGGACTAAATAAAACTGATTCTGTCCCTGTCTCTCTCACTGTCCCTCTCTCTTTAAAAAAATTGATTTTGTGTCCCTCTTTAAAAAAAAAGATATTTAAGCAGTAATACATATTATACTAATAGGTTATTTTTAAATGTAATTGATTAATCATTGGGGCTCTCTTAAAATTTTATTAGGCTAAATCAATGTAGAGGGAAACAGCATGCTTTAATCCAGGGGTTGACCACCTTTTCCTATATAGTATCCAGCTAATATATATTTTACATTCTGTTGTCCATAAAAGTTCTCTTTTGTGACTAGTTATCTTTACCACTGTAGTGTAAAAGTAGCCATAGTCAAGTCAGCAAGTAGGCAGTGTGGCTGTGTTCTTTTTTTTTTTTTTTAAATATATATTTCCTCTGTGTTAGAAACGAACAATCAAAAAATCAAATTACAGAATACCACTTACAATTGAATCACAAATATGCAGTTTAGAATTAAGTCTGAGCAATGAAATGAATTGTGTGGCTGTGTTCTAATAAAATTACAGAAACTGGAATTTGAATTTCATAATTTTAACATCATTACATTTGTATTTTTTTAAACCATTAAAATATGTAAACATGTTTTAGCTTGTGGGCTCTAAAAATCAGGTTATGGGGCTGGAGTGGTGGCTCAGTGGTTGCAGTGCTTGCCTGGCATGTACGAGTATGTGGGATCAAACCCCAGCACCACGTACATAACAAAATCTTGGAGAAACAAAAGCCACATGAAAAACTAAATGAAATTCTTTTTCTCTCTCTCACTGTCCCTTTCTTAAAAAAAAAAAAAAAAAAAAAAATCGGGTTGTGGACCAGATTTTGCCTGTGGGCCATGATTTGCCAACCTTTGCATTAGCCTGAAAATGGGGAAAGTTCATAAAGGAGAAAATTTAGCAATTAAATAAAAATGGTAGCATTAAATCTGTGGGTATTTGTATTTTGATTTTGATATGAAAGCATACATGTTCTCTATTTTTTTAATATTATATTTTGCAGACAGTTGACATTCATAAAGAGAAAGTTGCAAGACGAGAAATTGGCATTTTGACTACCAATAAAAACACTTCAAGGACACATAAGATTATTGCTCCAGCCAATCTTGAACGACCAGTTCGTTATATTAGAAAACCTATTGACTATACAATTCTGGATGACATTGGTCATGGAGTAAAGGTAAGTAATAGTTTCTGTCAGTCTTCTAAAAGTAGTAGGCTGTAATGGAAGTAACTTTAGCAAATTAAATTTTTGTCTTTTCATAG
Organism: Aplodontia rufa; assembly: GCA_004027875.1. Classification (NCBI taxonomy): domain Eukaryota; kingdom Metazoa; phylum Chordata; class Mammalia; order Rodentia; family Aplodontiidae; genus Aplodontia; species Aplodontia rufa. The sequence goes on along the minus strand of PVKS010029211.1, from coordinate 1,084 downwards.
TGGACAGGATCAACTCTTGGCCCATTTGTGGTTGTGAAGATTCCTTATTACTATAACTGTTTTATCCTTCCTTTTTCTTTTAGTGCTTTATTCTCAAGTTTTGAATGATCCTCGATGAATGAATTATGTTTGCTTAATTAATTATGGTAATACCTCATATAGATGGAATAAAATATGACATATTTCTCAATCTTTTTATTTAAGATTAATGATTAAAAATAATTCAGCATGTTATTAGAATGTTTACCTTATCCCAAAAAATTTTCAGGAGACTTTTGGCATTAGTTTTCAGAAACATCCTGTTAATGACATGTACTTTGGTTTTTTCATAGGGTAATTTTATTTTACTGTTTTGGGTAAGAACAGTGTAGATAAAAGTAATATGTGAATTAATATTTTCCACTGCTTTTGAATATGTAGCCATTATATGTTCTGACTATCTTTCAAGATGTGTTAGAGTGCCTTGGATTCATATGAAGTACTGTACTCAAAACTGAGGAGGACTGGGGATGTGGCTTAATGATAGAACTTTGCCTGTGTGAATCCCTCGGTTTCATTCTCAGTGCTGCAAAATGACAACAACAATAACAAAAAAAACCAAACCAAAACAAAAAAAACCAATCACAACTGAAAAACATGGATTTCTTTTAAATTGGTGTTTGTACTTAAACCATTTTAGAACCTCAGCGAAGTACTAAAATTTACATTTAAATCAATTAGTGATTTAAAAGACAGTGACTTACCAAATATGAGTGAGTAAATATGTGTATAGTGAAACTATAAAATTTGCAGTTGGTAACATAAACATATTCAAATAAAAGTACACCTATACTGTTAGGGTCATAAGTCAGGTACATCTAAATTTTGTGTAGATTTAGGTAAAAAGAAAACATAAAATACAAATTTATTTTTAAAGAAAGAGGAACAGTGAGAGAGAAGGAGAGAGAGACAGAAGCAATTTTTATTTAAGTTTTTTTTTTTCTTTTGAGAGAAGGGCAGAGAGAGGAATCAGTTTTTATTGAGTTTTTCACATGGCTTTCGCTGCTCAGACACTTAGTTGTGTACATGGGTGCTGGGGTTTGAA
>PVKS010029210.1:0-25590 GCA_004027875.1 Aplodontia rufa | reverse complement strand
TCCAAAATTTTTTTATTGCATCAATCTCTGGTTAAATATAAATTAATCCAAAGGTCTATTAAAATATTTGAAAAGTAAATGAAAGTATTGGTTGCTAATGAAATGCTTCCAAATATTAACCCAAATGATAGACTTAATTGAAAAAAAATCATGTTATAAAGCAAAAATACTAGTGCTATCTTTGGTTCTTGTTTTATTCAGAAATTTATTTGTTGAACAATCAAACAAGCCTCTAGTGAAATAATATAATATGTATATATAAATTCTGAAAATTAGATTTACTCCCAAGAGCCTCCCCCAAATACCCACCATTATCCCTCCCCACCTTCCCAATACATCTGTACAAATGCCTTAGGTTGTGTGACATTACACCATATCCAGTTTTAAAACATGATAACAGACCTCCTTCCTCATGTTATTTTGTAAAAAAGCAAATTCGTACAAAAAGTATTCACTGAAAACCTTAAACAATTACCATTAACCAATGAATGGATGTTTCTCACATTTAATACCACTTGTGGGGCATTATATGTACAACAGTGTGTTTGTTTGTGTGTGTGTGCATGTGAGAATTTGCATGTGTTTCTTATTCTCAAAATTCTTTGTCTTGATTCTCTTCCTTGTTTTTTTCCAAGCATTTTAAGAGAGAAAATAAGATAACTGCTGGGTGCACTGGTGCGTGTCTGTAATACCACCAGCTGGGGAGGCTGAGGCAGGAGGATCACAAATTCTAAGCCAGCCTCAGCAACTTAGTGAGACCCTCTGCAACTTAATGACACCCTGTCTCAAAATTAAAAATAAAAAGGGCTGGGGATGTTGTTCAGTGGTTAATCACCTCCAGGTTCAATCCCTAGTACCACAAAGAGAAAGAGAGAGAGAGAGAGAGAGGGAGGGAGAGGGAGAGGGAGAAAGGAAGAAGGGAGGAAGGGAGGAAGGGAGGGAGGAAGGAAAGATAACTGACTTGGTCTTTCCTTTTGCCCCACATATGCAGTTAGGAGTCTATATTTTCTTTCTCTCTTGGAAAGTAGTTTTTTCACTCATGAACTATTTGGAAATATATTAATTTAATTCCCATGTTGTTACAAATTGTCCACTAATCCTTGTTATCCTTGCATAGTTTAATCTTACTGGAATCGAGAGATAGTTCAACCACTCAAATCATGTTGGTGGATGTCCCATGAGCATGTGAACAGAATGAAGACCCTCTCATTGCCAAGACCACTGCAAATTTACTTCAACTAGGCTCTACGTGACATTTTTGGTGTTCAGATGTTTTATGTATTTAGGTTTTGCTCCGTGCTTCTCTAGCCACTGAGAAAGGTTTGTTAAAACCACTCACGTGTTAAGACATTATTCATAGCAGCATGCTTCTTTATTCTCAGTTCTGTCCATTTTGCTCTGTATACTTTTTGTCCATGTTTTACCATACACAGAGATCATAAATAGAATATTTTCACTGGATTAATCTCTTTATCATAAGTAGAAGCTTCTGGATGGACTTCCTTGGAGGCCCTCTCTACATGAAGCCTCCCTCTACTCCGTCATCTCTTAGGAATGGCTATTTTTTCTCTGATTTGCTGCTTTGATGCCTGTTGCCAGCTCCTCCTCTGCCCAATTTGCCATCCTTGCCCTTCTGCGGGTGCACATGAAGCCCGTATCCTCTGTTTTAAAGGAACATCTCACTCTTAGCTAGATCTGATGGCCCACTTAGGCAGCAGCATAGATCTCACATCCTGCCTGCACATCCTGTTATGAATGAGAATATAGGCCATGCAGGTAACACTCTTCCAAATTACTCTTCAAGGTGCACCACACACCAATGTGATTGCTAGCAAATATTTACACAGGTCCTGGTATATGTCAGCAGCTACTTGAAATTTTTACAAAGTTTATAAAATGTATATTTTGGTTAATATATTTATCTGATGGAGCAAAGATGAACTAGAAATTACTTTGACTCATTTAATGTAATCATTAAGAGGAAATGAAGTTCAAAGTCCATATAGCCCAGGGGCCTCAGACACTCTTGGGTTGTGATGGTGGAAAACCAACCTGATTTTGGCCAAACCAAGAGGGGTATATTGTCTCCCATAGTGAACATTGGAAAGGACAAGGATGAACTTTCCGAGGGAAAGGATTCTGGGTCTTTGTCCTATTTCTTCTTCATCTCTGGGGAGCTTCTTCCTTTCAGTCTAATATTTGGTTGCGATTGGTATTGGACCTTTAAGATCCTAGGCTCATTATCTTAAAACCTCCCAACTGTAAAGAAAAGTATTATCCCAGCTTCAGTTTAAAATAAAATGAGTTCTGGTGAAGCTTAGATCATGCACCCACTCCACACCATCTTCTGGGGCCATGGTGTGTTCTCCAGTAATGGTAGCTCACATTGAAACCACATGGCAAGGCAAGGAAGGACATAATTCCCTAAAGGTGTATGCACTGATCCTTAAAGTGAGTGATATTATGGGAAGGGGAAAGAAAAGGAAAGAAACTGAAGGTGTCCACTAGATTTTCCATTTTAGAGTTGGCAGTACTGTACCACAAACCCTTGAGAACAAACACCTGGAATTATTAAGGACACAGGTTATAAAACTGAGATTATAATGTAGAGGTCTCTATACTCCAGGACAAATGCAAGTCTTCCTGAGGGGAATATTTCTAAGCATTCCAATTCTTGTGGTAAGAAATTAAAAGGTGTTTGGTGACTGATGATCTTATGTCACTTCAGCTGTCATCATATCATTACTTTGTAGAGGAGCACATATTAAAGTATCGAGTTCTTCACTCCATGACTAAGAAACATTCCTTGACATTTAATCATCTGAAACACTCACCTTAAATGAAGTCAATGTTGTACCATTTCATCTCTTTTGTAAAACACTCGGGATGAAATACTTCATAAGCTTGACTTGGAATTCCCATTAGATAATTCATAGTTGTTTGAGACTCTACACACCTTGCTTGGACTTGATCGCTCTTTTTGAGAACCAGAATGATCAAATGCATTAGCTTCCACTCACCAACCTTCCACTAATGAGGCTGCAATGGCCTTCTCCTTTGACAAGGAGGAAAAGAAGAAATAAACAAACTCCTAGTGAAAATGTACTTTTGATAAGTTGATGTGTGTCATGGTTTTATTTTCAATGAGAGTACTTTTAAGAAACTGAACTGAAAAGTCCCTACATGTAAAAGTATACATAGTATATAGAAATCACTTCAATCTGGTTAATATATAATCCGTCCTTGAAATGCTAATTGTTGGTTTTAAAAAGCGTTTGAGGAGGAAAGTACAAAAAGCATCCCAATATATGGAATCCAGTTGCAGAACTCAAGGATTTAAACATCTCAGAGGATATGAGCACAGGCTCCACGTTTGTGCAGGGCTGCTCAAGGGAAACCGGGGCAGGCGATAGCTGTGTCTCCTTATGCCTGGGCATTCTAAGCCAGTTCTGTTATCCTTAGTCTTTCCTATTCTGTATCAATTAAGTGCTTTGTTGTTTTTTTTATTTTTAGAATTTTTATTAAGAAATTGAGTTATTGTACAATCATAAATGCATATAAAGTAACAATATGATATGCATATATTCTTTTTTAATGAAAATATATAATATATATAGATTCTGAAAATTATATTTACCCCCAAGAGCCCCCCACCAATTTTACCCACCCTTATCCCTCCCCTCCCCTTCCCAAACCATCTCTAAAAATGCATTAGGTTGTATGACATTACACCTTATCCGGATTTAACACATGATACTAGACCTCCTTTCTTCATGGCCAGGGTCTGGTTCCAGCCTCCACAGATGAGTGAAGACATTAGACCCTTGGTTCTCTGAGTTATGCTGATTTCACTCAGCTTAATTTCTTCCATAGCCATCCATTTACCTTCAAAGGCTGCAATATCATTGCTTCTAATTAATAAAATTTCATAGTAGATAGATAGAGAGAGAGAGAGAGAGAGATAGATATAGATATAGATAGATAGATACCACAGTTTTTGGATCCATTCATCCACTGAGGGACATCTGTGTTGTTTCCATGATTTAGCTATTGTAAATTGAGCCACTATGAACATAGATATTGCTGTATCACTGTAATGTGCTGATTCTAAATCCCCTGGAAAAATACCCAGGAGAGGAATAGTTACGGCTAGGGAATGGGATGAAAATCTAGAACAATTAAGTGCTCTTATCTAAGACTTCTTGATATTCATCTGTAACTAAAACCTGTAATCTATATGCATATAGACAAAAAGATACAGATAGAGACATAAATCTCTAGATAAATATGATTTAACTTTAGATCTTACTAATAATTCTCCAGTACCTTCAACATGTATTATGAACGTTGCAGAAGAGAATAAAGCCTCCCTTTATCCATTTTCCTTTCCAGGGAAGCAGGAACTTAATCACTATCTGTGTGCTGGGAATGGACTTTGTAAGACAAGAGCTGGAGTAAAAACTGCTTTATGTACATGTAAAATATTTCCTGTAGTTATATTTTGGATCTGGAAGGTACCCTAAAAGTTCATGTGTTGAAGGCTTGGTACCCAGTGCAGCAATATTAACAGGTGGTTCTCTTGGAAAGTAGTGGGATCATGAGGGTTCCGACCTCTTCAACAGATTAATTCAATGATGGATTAATGATTCCATAGCATTATTGGGAGATGGTGGAAACCGTATGTAGTGAGGCCTAGCGGGAGGAAGTAGGTCACTGGGGTCTCTTCTGGACCCGGGTACCTTGTTCCTGACCCCTCCTGCTCCCCACCCCTCCTTCTCTGCGGCCAGGAAGTGAGCAGTTTTGGTCTGCTACATGCTTCTTCCATGACGTACTGCCTCACCGCAGGCTCAGAAACAACGGGCCAATCATGGACTGAAATCTCTATAGCCTCGAACCAAAATTAATCTTTCTATTTTAGTTATTTTTCTCAGGAATTTGTCTCAGCATCATAGAACTAACTTGCACATGATATAAATATGGAAAAAAGAAATACTAGAAATTTCTAGTATTTTTCAAATACGTTCGTACAAATAATCATGTACTTTAGTATGTACACTAGATGTCAACCGCACAAAACAGTTAACAAGAGTGAAATATAGAATGTGTCCACCTGCTTAGCCTTCAGTGTGCACTACATGATCAAGTAGGCACTGCTTCAAAAATAGCAAATACCTTACCAAGTAATTTGAAAAGAAAAAGCAATCCATAAAATGTAATTGCCATTGATCATTTTAATTGCAAATAAATTTGATAATATCATTCCAAATAATTTATAGAACTCACTTCCAGAACATCTCTGTCAATCACATGAGAAATCATTTCCACAAACCCTGATTTCCTTCTTGTGGTTTGTTGCTTTTCAATCCCTGGAACATTATATCAGAGTTCTTAAATGTGTCCAACCCTTGGAAATTCTCCCCCATGTGTCAGCACACAGCTGTGGGTGTCTAAATTCTGAACGAAGAATAGCTAAGGAGTCTGTGGCAGTTTTCGGAGCTGCTAGCGGAGCCACATGCTTAAGTTCCAAGTTGCTCATGTTATTCTTTATGTGTTCTTCACATTTTCAACACAGCGTCCTAGTTGCATGCATTAGCAGAGTTCCATGTGACTCGTTCACACACGCGTTTATAGCATAACTTGAACCAGTGCATCCACAGCACCTCCCTTTCCGCTTCCCTCCACATTTTCACCTTCCTCGTTTATTTTGGCCTTCCTTTCATTTATTTAAAAATTTCATAATTCTTTCTTTTAATTTTCAAGTTGTAATTCTGCAGTGTAGTTGAGAGATTTACTTACAAATATAAATAATTAATAACTAAATGTGGGCCTTTTGTGAAGACCTGTTCATATGGATATACCTTCCTCCCTAAGCTATTTTTCTTTCATGCCAGACAAACAGAAGGAACAGTAATTATAAAATATTACTGTTTAATTGTCAATTAAAATAGTTTATATTCATGTTGTTTTGAAATACATTTATATTTATGCTGTAGGATGGCAGTTAGTTCACATCTGTATTATCCAGCACACTTACTTTCTACATGGTAAGAACACTCAAAATCTACTCCAAGCAATTTTCAATAGTCACCAGGTTGTACCATAGATCTCTTGAGCTCAGGACATAGGACTGGCACTAGTGGGCCTGGAGAGACCAGCAGGGCCCTCTGGTTTCACCCTCTGATGGCCTTGCATTGTATGGGCAGCACTGTTCCCCAGAGCCTAGAGGAGGAGTCACTTTCTGTGTCTCTAAGGCCCTGGTGGCCTTCCAATCCGATCTTAGGACAGTTAACCTCTTCACCTATTTGCCCAGGGGTCTCCTAAGCTCTTCCCACTATGAATTCTCAGAGCTGTTTCTTCCTCCTGTTCTTCCTCTATCCATCTCTCAATCCCCATCAGTTTTTAACTGAGCCACAGATTAACATTTAGAGGAGGCCACCAGGGCTTCCTGGGGTGTGATAAGCCGCTCAGTTCACACCTTCACAAAACACTGATGTTCCCCACCAGCTGACTCAGGCCCTGGCTCTCACTGAGCTTCTCTTATCCCCACCACTCCTTTGACATTCAATTTCACCCTGTCTGTTCTGTCACTTGGATCTTTGTTTATTTCTGTCCTCTTTATCAAAACACTTCCTAGAGGATACAAACTATTTCCTTAATATTTTTTCAAAACTACCACACATAACTTAATACAATATCAGTTTTTAATGATTTAAAAATATCTGGACAGCTTGTACTTTAATTTCTTGCATGTAAACAATCACATCTATGGGACCTTAAGGAGATGGGTAAGGGAAAATATAAAATCCTCTAACTAAGAGATGTTATAGGAATATCATTTAATCTATTACATGGAAAAATAGAAATCAAGAAAGCGTAGTAGATTTCTTTATCTAAATACAAAATCTAGTCAGATTTTTCGTGCATTTTTAGCCCAATACAAGTTCCAATAGGAGAAAGTGATTTTTATCTTAGGATTTGCTGACAAAACCAACTATTGAAGAGGAAGAAGGTTTAAATTTTCATCTTTTCTCTTAAAATACTTCTTTCATTTTATGTTAAGCGTAGAAAAACCAGTGAACAGGGCAATAAATTCATCTTAACAGTTACATATTATTTCAAAATATCTTAATAGCATACTAAAGTTCAGACAAATTATTCAAAAGTAACCAGACAACTTTCCTTTTATATAATCTGGTGCCCTCTCTACTTTTATTATTTTTAATAATTATGTTTTCAATGTAGATATTCTACCTTGTAGCATGTATCTGGCTGATACACTGACATTATCTCTGTGATGGTGATTATTGGGGGAGAACTTAATGATGATAACTGGGAAAAAATGAAATCAAAGTCATGATGAGGACATGGCGGGCTGGCTCTGCGTGGCTGCAGGCAAGGACATGCTCGGAGCAAGGGGGATCTCTTACCACAGACTTCCGTGGAATTGTGGGTGCTGTGGAAGAGTAGCAGGTTGAGCTGACTAGACCTCACATTAATTTGCAAGGTGATTCAGCAGATACAAAGTTCTCATGTTAACAGTTTTAAAAGTTTCAGTAATTTAGAAATATTGTTGGGAGTTCATTTATTTGACAAATAAGTATTTAAGACTTATTACATGTCAGGCACTGGTCTAGTTCCAAGAAAACAGCACAAACAAGCCCTTCCTTCTTGGCCTCGTGTCCTAGTGGAGGGACAGGTTGATTTGGGGTTCACTGAGAACGGGCAGTGGCAGGTGGGGGACTGCAGACAGACAGCAGTGCCAGCTACCTACCACATCCAAACAGGTGTCCTCCTTGTGAATGAGACAGATGTTCCCAGAAGCACCGGGGCGGGGAGCTGCAGGGTCCTGAGAGGATTCCACCTGCATCTCCAGGGGATGCTGTTGTGCTGGTGCACAATGGTGGTCAGGGGATGAGTTCCCTGGAGACCAAGGGATGGCTCACAGTAGAGGTGTGATTCTCAGCTGCCCATCCCAGGTGAAACAGCAGAGCTCGGAGTGCTCCTGGGATGCCCTTTCAGCCAAACCTTCTGCCAGCTCTGACAGATGCTAGAAATACCTGGATGTCTCGAGGAGTCAAAATAGTACTCAGAAGTAGCTCAGCAAGGCGAATTGTACTCCTGCAGAGGGATGCACTACCAACAAGCTCTGGCGAGCAAGCTCATTTGGACAGGCAGTCCACCTGCTTCTATTCCTAACACAGCACGCCCCTTGCTCTGATAGGAGGAGTTGGGGGTAATAATCTACATGAATGGCTACCTGAGTTATTTAAAGAAACATACCTTAGTCACTCCCTCTCTGTTAGAGGGAAAGTCTTCATAGGGTGAATGCAGTCTGACACGTACAGCTCTCACTTTTTTGCCTAAGTTACTATTTCTTTATTTTTTTAAGATGAGAGAGAGAGAGGGGAGAGTCGAGTTTTATTTAGTTTTTCATGTGACTTTTGTTGCTCCCACACTTCATTATATACGTGGTGCTGGGGTTCGAACTCGCATCATTGTGCATGCCAGGCAAGCTCTGAAACCACTGAGCCACCACTGCAGCCCCACAAGTTCCTATTTCTTAACAGAGAGATTTCCATCGCTGTTGGTCAGGCTGACCCCCTCCCCCACCTCCTGTTCCTTGTTTCTCGAGGGGCTGCTCGGGTGCATGGACTTTGGGTCCAGCACAACCACAGGCTAGGGTGACATTGTGTCACTTTTCCTTTTGCTCTATTTCCCGTCTGGCTCCCTTTCTTACATCCCAATTTTACATTTAAGGCTAAATACTATATTCTGAGAATGGACCACAGCACTTTCTATTTCTCACAGCATTTACAAGGAAGTCAATATCACTTGAAATCATACGAACGTCAATAGCCCTACCAAAGAGCACAGCAGAGAGGCTGAAGCCTGCCCGGAGCGTGAGGCAGGATGTGCTAACGGACAGCAGAGCCCGTTAAAACAATCTACCAGGCGCCCTTTACTCCTAGGCAGGAAATGCAACCTGGTTCCTCATGTTGTTTTTAAGAGAAATGTTGAAAATACCAATTCTACAGTGAAGGAAACAAAAGGAAACAATAGAATACATACCTGGTCATTTAATTTATGTAGAAGAAGCCAAACATACTGGAGAAGTGTTATGTTTCTCAGCAGAAATTATTTTTTAAAATGTGAGATGAAGAAATAAGCATTTAATGTATTCGTCAAGTACAGATATTCCCCTTATGGCTTTGAATATCACTTTTCAATTAGCTGTGGCAACAAGACTGCAGAGCTGAAAAGAGGCACTGTAAGTCTACAGATAGCACGACAGCAACATGCACGAAGCTAATCAAACAATAAGGAATGTCTTGCAATCACAGGGAAATCAGGAATGCTGAAAACCATACCTCTCTCTAGCAGTTTGTAGGTCGACGCTTGGGAAATCCTCTACAGGAAAGACCTAAGGATAAAGAGCTAACTAGGTTTCTGAATTTAAATATCTTAAGGCATTGATACTGATGCACAGATTGTATAATCAGTCCTATGACATGCCGGTTACATACGTGCGTAAGGGAAACAGAACCCAGACTGTACTTCTTGTAGTTGAGAGTACAGAACAACTCATCCAAGACTCCCAATGTCAACATAGATTATTCAGATCACAACAGAGCAACAAAGGTCATGTTGAAATGTAGCATTTTCCTCTCCTGTCTACTCAAATATTCTGAATGTGTCACACTTTGTTCTGAATAGGAGACAAGGTCCCAACCAGTCTAGATTTGCAAGACTCTGAACACCCAGCATTTGATAGCACAACCTGTTCTGATAAAATGTGACCTGAGATCAACTAGGTACTGTTACATCTTTTTCCACCCTGTCTTTCCACGGCAGTGCCATCGAGGTAAGCAACTGCCGGTGATGTCACCAACTGCAGGTGACATATTCCCATTGATTCACAGCCCCCAGGCAGGTCACCCCATCCGCTGCTCCCTCTTGTTCACCAGTTGGGTTCCTGCCACATGCACCTCCTTGTTCCTCCACACAGCACACAGGCCTGCCCTGGGGCCTTTGCACTCACCAGTCACACTACACAAAATTTCCTTACCGGCTTTTTCTATCCTTCCCTTCCTCACCACTTGTTTTAAGAGAGTGAGGAGAGAATGAGAGATAGAATCAATTTTATTTATTTTGCATCTGTTTTTCGTTTTTCCAACACTTAGTTGTGTGTGTGGTGCTGGAGTTCGAACCTGGGTCCTCACGCAAGCCAGGCAAATGCTTCGTCGGCATTTTGAGTCGACACTGAAATCTGCCTTTCCCACTTGGGTCTCCCAGCTCATACTGCTTCAAACAGCAAGCGCCCTGGACACCTAGCGCTCCTGCCCCAGTTTGTGGTCTCATCTTTCTCTACAGCATTTCCACACTGAATGTTTTACTTATTTTGTTTATTTTATCCCACAGTAAATAAAACTCCATGAGATAACAATTGTTATGTTGTCTGACCCATAGAGAAGTTTAATAAACACTGGAATAGAATATCATGCTTGTGCAAGCGTGTCTTTGTATTTTCCTTGAGTTTTGTGAAAATACCATGTATGAGTATCAGTTTCAGGCATTCTGAATTTCTTTCTTTAAAAATCATTTTGTAATTTGGATATGTTAATTATTTTTGTCTGATGACTTTTACATTTGGAGGTAAAATGCAACTCTTATGTAGGATGTTTACTTGTATTAGCCAGCTGATGATAATTAAAGAAAAGACATGAAACATACAATATTGGTGTGTGTGCTTATGTGTCACGTGTGCATGTATGCAGGAGTGCAGTTGTGCAGTTGTGTTGTATCTGCATGTGCACACGTACACATGGATTTACTTACTGTTTACATCTATTAAGTTAGCTATTATAAGCCTGGGTATGGCTTTTAACCTTTGTATCTCTTATACCTAGAGATGTACCTGGCTCTTAACCTACCCACCAGAGTGTCCTTCTGGGTAACGTATTTGCTTTCATTCAAGTGGTCCGTGCTTAAAAACAAGGTGGAATTTCAACACCAGGACCTGAAAGAGGGGAAATAGAGCTGTACAAGGCTTTATGAAGGAAAGATTGAGCTGAGAACGATACTATGTGGAGTTTTGATGAATAATTCGGGATAAGAAATATTTAATGAATGAAAATAACATATGTAGCAAGTGAAAAGGGAATATTTTAAAGTCAACCAGAATACTGAGTAATAAAGTTCCCTGTAACCTTCCAAAACCCTAATTTTGAAGTCAGACATAAAAAACAATATGGAAATGAAGGATACCACATAATTCAAGCACCATGAGATAATTCTGAGAGAACACTCACAGTTCCATCGAAAGGAGTACAGTTAAGCTGCTTTGGGGATGTGTGCTTCTTTATAAACGTTTGCAGGTAGTGATTAACCTGTGCCCTCACTGTGTGAGCTGGAATCAGCAGCCTAAACGAAACCAAGACAGTGCTGACCAAACTCTGCCCATGAAAGCCGCTCACCACCGCCTTTCAGTACTGGCAAGAGAATTTCCATATTATTGATATCTGTGCAAATCACCTTTTGACAAATTTTATTTGTTCCATTTCAAATTCTTCTCACAGAGGGACAAAGTTGGCTTTTATATGTTATACTTATTTTCATGTCATTTTCTCATATTTTCAAAAAAGGAATGTATGGGCTGGAGCAGTGGCTCAGCGGTTACAGCTTGGCATGCACGAGGACAACGAGTTCAAACCCCAGCACCACGTACACAACAAAGTGTTGGAGCAATGAAAGCCACATGAAAAACTAAATAAAAATTCGATTCTCTCTTTCTCTCTCTCTCTCTCTCTGTCCCTCTCTCTTAAAAAAAGGAATCATAACTTTTTGCAGTATAAATGAAAGTAACATAAATTAACTTAAAATCTCTGGCTTCTTCTTATTGTACTAATTCTAATGTTATTTATATAAATATGAAAGAAATGTCCTACCATTTTATAGGAAACCCCAAAGCATAACTTTCTAATCTCTATTGAATTAGCAGTACATTTGTTTCCTAAGAAATGGTTTCTTATTTTCTTACAAGATCCCCTTTAGAAATCAAATCTTCACAATTCAATTTGATATGAAACAATGTGCTCATTTCAAAGCTTTTAATTAAATGTTAATAGTCCAGGGATTAAATAATCAATTGTGCCAGTTAGCACAGACACATCACCTGTATGTGATAGAGTTCAGGACCACTTTCAGTAAAAAGAATATTTTGAATAATCTCTCCAAAAGTGTCCATTTCCAGTAGATCGATCTATGCTGCTGTTACTCCAATCTCGTATTAGCCAAGCTCCTGGGTTCAGGAGCAGACTGTGAAATGAAACATACTGTGCAGAACATCTTTTGCTATTACCTGCATTTGTGTCTGTGCTAACTTTAAATGCATTAGGAACTTAAGGACAAAGTGAGGATGTAGTAAGGTACATTGTTTGAACAACTAGGGTGCATATGCATTAATAAATATAATCAATCATATTAAACAAAACTATTGCTGTCTGAAAGAACACAGTCTCCGTTAGTGTTTGTAAAACTGGAAGAAAATATACATAGATTTAACAGTGATTAAAGCATGGCTGTTCTTCTATTCCCGTTACTTCCAAATTCCTAATTTAGGCACCTGCCACTATTTACAAATGGAAAGCATAATGAAATCTTTAATTCATAGTAGATATAATGCTTTCTGTACATTACTTGATTTTTTATATCAGATAGTAACTGAAAAAGTAAAGGCCCCGTTTCCTGTGTAAGTAAGGCAGTTACAGATCTTTTTGAACCTATGATTTTATAACATGTTTTTAACAAAAATATCTATTGACGCATGATTTACTTGCAAAAATCATACCTTCTGGAAAAAATAATCTAGTGGTTGTTTTGTAGCAATTCTCAATTTGGCATCACTACAAATTGAGTTTTTGCTTGAGGAATTTGGAAAATCAATTTGTCATTTACTAAAATGAAGAATTTGCAAAAACAAGTTTGAGTTTGGCGGTGAAGGAAACATGAATGGTTCTGCTGCGTTAGCCTTCAGATTCAGACCCCTGTTAAAGCACTGAGTCCTATGGGCGACTGGTAAAGCCACAAGCACGGCAAAATCATTAAAGAGGTGAGCATAGAGAGCGCGAAAAGATGCATGGACTAAATCCTCATCAGAAAATCAGAACAGAAGGAGAACTCAGCCTCAGAGAAAAGGACCCCCAGTTCCTGGTGGGCAAGAGAGAGAGGTGCCCTAAGGGACCCATGAGTGGGCCCCAGAGGAGGGCAATCAACTGTGCCACCTGCTGCTGGTGGCGTAGAGATATGGGGACTGAGGAGTGGGCACTGGATTTACAAATATGAGGTTACTCACATTACTACTCTAGGGAGCTGCGAAAACCACACTGCCTTATAATGAAAATTCTGGTATGGAATAGGCAAGTCTTATTTCTTGTTAGTTTACGTACAGTGGAATACGTGCTGGGGCTCACTGCAGTTAAGATTTTTGTTTCATATTCAAACTAAGTCAAACATACCAACATTAATGTGATCATATGGACTGTAAGTGTGGTTAAATTTACAACAAAATGAGCTTGTGTATTTTTTTGCAGTGAATGAATGATGCACTCATAATTGCTACTGAGTCATTGTTCTCAAATATTCATACATAATTGGACAATGGTCAAAACTGTCAAGAGAGAAGCTACAGAATGGGAGATAATCATGGCCTGTGACTCTTCTGACAGAAGACTAATACCCAAAATTTACGAAGTACTCAAAAACCTAAACAGCAAAAGCACTAACAATCCAAACAATAAATGGGCCAATGAGCTAAAGAGAAACTTCTCGAAAGAGGAAATCAAGCAAACCAACGAATACATTATAAAGTATTCTCAATCACTAGTAATTAGAGAAATGTAAATGAGAACTCCATTAAGATTTCACCTCACTCCAGTCAGACTGGCAAAGATGAAGAATAGAAACCATAACATCTGCTAGAGGGGTTGTAGGGAGATGGGAACGCTAGCACACTGCAAATTGGTGCAGTCACTCTGGAAAGCAGTATGGAGACTCCTCGGAAAATTAGGGATTGATCTACTTTACAACCCAGCTTTCCCTCTTCTGGGCATTTTTCCAGGGGAGATAGAATCAGCACATTACAGTGACACAGCAAAATTAATGTTCATAACAGCTTAATTTACAATAGCTAAATTATGGAATTAACCCAGATGCCCCTTACTGAATAAATGGATCCAAAAGCTACACAATGGAGTTCTAGTCAGCTTTTAAACACAATGAAATTGCTGCCTTTGAAGGTAAGTGGAAGACAGTGGAAGAAACCATTCTGAGCAAAGTTATCCAAACCCAGAGAGTCAAGAGTCTAATGTTTTCCCTCATTTGTGAAGGCAAGAGCAAAACCCAGTCCTGGGTGAAAGGTCAAGCTCATGTACTAGACTCACCCAAGTCAAAGCAATCTAGGGGAACCAGAGATATGTAGGGGAAGAATAGGAGGGAAGGAGGGAGGGAGAGGAGAAAGGGGGATGGTATGGAGAGTTATAGAGGGTAATGAATAATATTGCTTACTCTTGACTCCCCCAAGAAGCCAAATACTACTTATGCAATCATTTAATTCTGGAAAATGTACAATCATATGTGTGTGTGTGTGTGTACACATTTATATCTGTCATAGAGGGAAAATATAGAAGAGTCAAGACACTGGGGTGTGGGGAATGTGGGGCTGATTCTGCATGAGAATAAAGAGCAAATAATATTGCTACTACATATGAATTTATGATTGTACAACAACACAACTCCTCAATAAAATTTTTTAAAAATGTATAATGCCGGGGCTGGAGTGGTGTCTCAGCAGTTGCAGCGCTTGCCCGGCATGCGCAAGTACACGGGTTCAGGCCCCAGCAACCCACATGCACAGCTGAGTGTCGGAGCAGCGAAGGCCACGTGAAAAACTCAATAAAAAAATTGATTGTCTCTCTCTCTTTCTCTCACTGTCCTTCTCTCTTTAAAAAAAAATTATATATATATATATATATATATATATATATAATTTTCAGTCACCTGACCAAGTTGTGAGTCTGATTGAAATATTTACTCCCAGGGTAGCAAATTCACCCCTATGGTACCCTTTATATAACATTCCATTGAGAAATAAAGCTATTGTATTCGTATGTACAAAGCAGATACATATCTTAGCTTACGTTGTGGGCCATAAACTCTTCAAAGCAGAAATCAGCTTGCTTTATTGATGCACGTACCTTTACAACTGCCTGCATGGTGCTTTGTACCTAGGCCCTCAACAGAGTAAGGGATGTATCTTTGCCAGTAATATCATAGATATTACTAATTCACTAAATCTCAATGCTAGGTGAAACTCAAGGTTATTTTGAGGGACTTAAGAAGAGAAGGAGAAAGTGACTTAATGCTCAGTGTTTAACTGGTGATGTGACAAAGTAACAATTTCAGCAGGAATTGAGAAATTGAAACAAATCATTAGACAAAAGTGAAGGTGAAATGATACAGAAGACCGTATTGATGAGAATAAAGTGAAGATTCATTGCTACAAGAGGCACCGTGGAGACTTCGACTCCGTTGACAGTGGGAGAGATCTCGATCACAAGCATGAGCAAATACCCTGCGTGGAATAAAGAATCGGAGTTAACAAGGCAGCTCACTAACAAGGAGAGAAATTATGTGCAATGCTTGAGGGGATAATAGAATTTGAAAAGAGAAACTTAAAGAGGAAGTGAATGAGGCAGAGAAGAGCTGTATAAAAATTTTATCTGGAATACTTTGAGAGGTAACTTTGTATTTATGCAAGGCAAAAATAGTGTACTATTAAGAAGGAAAGTTATAAATAATGATAAGGGTTTGGTTTAAACTTTCAAAAGCACCTTCATCTATCAAAATGTCTCTTTGGAACTGCATTTTGGAATCTGCACACTTGCAGAGATGAGAGATAAAGGAGCTAAGAGGAGTGTGGTGCTGATCAAGTGTCACTTCTGAGAATAAGGAGAGTCCTGCAGGCTCAGAGTTCTGGGTGAAAAGTAATGCTGCTGAGACACCAGTTCAAAAAGACCAGACATCAGCCAGGCCCAGTGGAGCATGCTGCTCGGGAGAATGAGGTAGTAGTGTCACAGGTTCAAAGCTAGCCTCAGCAACTTAGCAAGGCTCTAGGTGACTTAGTGAGACCCTGTCTCAAAATAAAACAATAAAAGGGGCTTGGGATGTTGCTCAGTGGTTAAGCGTTACTGGGTTTAATCCCTGGTACCAAAAACAATGACATCAAAACCCCAAACATTACCTGTCTCACTTGAAGTCTGAACATTCTCCAGTATTTACGGACTTTGGGGGAGGAATGAACCTGCATCACCCTGGACAGCTAAAAGCAGGTGGAGATGCCCTCCCTCCATATGCCCTCTTCACCACACTGCCTGGCCAGGCATCCATGGGAACATGACATATTGTCCCTATTGTCTCTTAGGCACACAGCTCCAAATCCTTCCTGGCCAGGAGGTTCCTTTCTTTTGTCAGGTTCACCTTATACACATCTCTGTCATTTGGACCTCCCATGCCACCTGGAAACTGGCTGCTTGATAACTCCACTTACTGTGCCTTCTCAATCCCATTGGATCCCTTCTCTTACACCCATCCTCCAATGCTCCCTGCTCCAGATGAAGCACAGCCTTTACCCGGGTCAAGACTGTGCACTTCATTCCTGCTCAGATGCTTGAAGGATTCTTGGCTAGATAGATGTTTATCTGCAGTGGCAACGGAGGATGTGATACAATGTCAAACCTGTTAAGTTGCAGCTACTCTCATACAACTTGGTCATGGTACAAAGTAGCTGTGACTTTCTACAGTCCTGTATCCCTTTAAATCCCATGGACACTAGAAGTTCCATGTAGACTGTGAAACCTGTCATGCTTTCCCACATTCTCTTGCAGGATGCTGAAGTTCATAATTAGCCTGTTCCACAATAGTAGAGATTTATTTGCCCTTATATTGTGAACTTTGAAGATGGGAAGTCTGTAAGTGCTCTGTAAGGATATTGCATTTTATTTATCCTGAAATAAAATTTTAATCTGTGTTTCTAAAATTTCTTTTAGGTTTGAGACTAAAAGACTGAATGCCCACTGCCATATCCTAACGTAAGCAAACCCCCATAAGAGCAAATCCAGGAAGATGCCAGGCGGCCCCAGGGTGTGCCCTCTCCTTTGTCTTCTTTGCATTACCTGGTATGTTTTCGTTAATATTGTCATTGCTAAGAATTGGGATTTTTAATTATCAGCTTATGAAACACAATTTCTTAATAAAATCTATGGAGAAAAAACTGGAAGAAATGGTCAGAATCAACTATTTTGGGAGCAGAGATTCTGTAATCAAATGATTTCAGCACCCTGGACAGCTGTAGGAAAAGGTCTGCTCCTCAGTTACAAACAAAAACTTTGGAGAATTTTAACTTACCCCCAGTACTACTTCCCCCTCCTCACGAGCCCACAATGTCAAAAATTAATTTGTCGAACTCTAAACCCAGTGCTTTGGATTGTGACTCCAAAGGTGATCGAGTTAACACGAGGCCATGATGATCGACAGCCGGGGGACAGATGCATGCTCAGACACATGGGCAGGCACAGAGATAGGAAGACAGAAAGGGACCAGATAGATGTCCACAAGCCCGGGAGGGAGACCCAGCCCACGCAGCTGTCAGAGGGACTAATCCTGCCACCAGCTGGATTTAGGACTTTTGACCTCCAGAATCATGAAGCAATGATTTTTCTGTGTTTAAGCCACCAGTTGGTGCCACTTTGTTACAGACACCCTAATTTAAAGAAAAGATGAGCCCAGTTAGTCAAGATAAAATTTATTTTTGGAAACCAAATAAAAATTCTTTAGAAGTACTAAATCTGAAATGAAAAACATATGAAAGAGAGGCAACTGAAGATTTGTGAAAGCAAAAGAACCAGTCCACCTGTGAATAGGTCAAGGGGGTTTATCGAATCTGAGAAACTAACAAAATGTTAAGGAAAAAAGAAGACACCTCAAAAATCTGTGAGAGACTGTCAGACATACACAAAACACGCCTCAGAAGGAGAGGACAGAGGGGATGAAGCAGTGGCTCAGCGATTGTGATGCTTGCCTGGCATGTGCGGAGATCTGAGTTCAACCCCAGCACCAAGTACTCAATGAAGTGTCAGACCAACAAAGACCACATGAAAAATTAAGTAAAACTGATTCTCTCTCTCTCTCTCTTTCTCTCTTTCTCTCTCTTTAAAAAAGGGAGAAAACAGAGAGAAAGAAATAGAAATGACAATTCAGGAACTAGTGGTTAAAATTTCCACCAATTCATGAAAAATATTATTCTACAAATAGAAGAAGCTCAACAAAGTCCAATTCAGACCAAATCATGAGATCCACACTAACATACATTCTAGTCTGATTGTATAGAAATCAGGGACAAAGAATTATGCAAACAACAACAAAAAAAATCAAAAGAAAATGGCATGGAATTTTTACTGAGCATACAAGGATGCTGAGTAAAATTTATAACGGAATTTCCATCAGAAAAAATAGGGGCCAATGGGGAGGTATATTATCAATAATTTTTTATTCTTATTCATATCAAAAAATAATATGCAAAATGCAATACTCAAAGGCTCAATAACTATTGGGTAGATTGTCTACTCATATGAGAGAGAAATAACTACAATTACAGAACATCCATTTACACTGAAAATTTTCAAACATCTATAAGGAATTTTTTAAATTTATGTATTTTTCTGTATTACAAGCCACACAATGGACTCATTGAACGTTAATTGTCTCTGTTTCTTCCCTAATGATATATTCAAAATTGTATCATGGTTTTGATTTGACTCACATTTCCCTAATGACTAGTGGTATTAGTGTTTAATGGTTACTTACAAGCTTTTCTTAGACACATATCTATCTATTCATATCATTAACCCATTTTTTAAAATTGGGTGATTTACATTTTATTGTTTTAAGAGTTCCTTAAGTATTTTAGACATAAGCCTCTTAATATAAGTTCATAAAATTTTGTCCTATTAAGTGGGTTGTGTTTTATACTTTCAGGTCCTTTGAAGAACATTGGCTTCTAATTTTAATGAATTTTGGTTTATCAAATTGTTGTTATTTAGTCCATATTTTGATGTCCTAAGAAACTCTATCCTAATCCAAGACTACAACTATTTACTTCTGTATTTTCTTATATATATAAACATATATACACATAGATATGTATATACATATATAAACATATATACACATATATAATATATACATATATATGAACATATAGACACATATATGCATACACATATATATAAACATAATATGTGCATACATATATATATAAACATATATATGTGTGTGTGTGTGTGTATACATATGTCTTTGGTTCATTTTGAACTAATGTTTGCATGTGGTGTCAGTCAGGGATCAAATGCATTCTACTACAGTTGAATATTCAGTTGTCTTGGGACAACTAAACGATTTTCTTTCCCCATAGACAGGTCTTGATATCCTTGTTGAAAATCAACTGAGAATAAATGTATAGGTTTATTTCTGTGCTCTTAATGCTATTCCAGTGGCCTATATGTCTAACACATTGTCTTGATTACTATAACTTTGTTCTAAGCTTTGAAGTGTAAATTCTTCAATTTTCTCTTCTTTTTCAAAATGTTTTTAGTTATTTTGAGAACCTTAAGATTTCAAACAAATTTTAGGATCAGTTCATCAACTTGTGCAGAGAGGACAGATGAGATTTGGACAGGACAATGTCAGATCTGTAGATCAATTTGTCTAATATTCCATGTTAACAGGACTAAGCCTTCTTTTTCATGAACTTGAGATGCCTTACAATTTATATCTTCTTTAATTTGTTTCAACAATGTATCATAGTTTTCATAGTATAAATTTTGCACTTTACCTACTGAAGTTATTCCTAATTTAATGCCACTATAAGTGACTATGAGTGGAAGTTTTTCCTTGAGTTTTGATTTGTTCCTAGCTAGTGCACAGAAATAAAATTGATTTTCTGTATTGATTTTGTATGCTGCAACATTCCTGAAGTCATGAATTTATCATATTAATAGGTTTACTGAAATTTCTTATGTATAAGTTTCTGTAATCTGCAAATAGAGATCATTCTGCCTATTTCTTTTTTACCTGTATGTCTGTCATTCCTTTTTCTTTCCTACTTGATCTGTCTTCCAGATTCATAATTAAATGAACAAACAAAAGAGGAATCCTTGTATGGTTCTTTATCTCACCAAGATTATTTCACCCTTGACTATGCTAGCTTTGAGGGCTTTCTAGGTGAACTTCATCAGTTTCAAGAAACACCCATCCATTCCTATTTTGTTAATTATTAGTATCAAGAAGGGTGTTGAATTTTATCAAATGCTGTTTATCTTTTATTCCATTGATATGGTGCATCATATTAATTGATCTTGGGATGCTAATCTAATCTTTCTTTTCTGGGGTAAATCCCTTCGGATCATCTTATGCAATTATTTCATATCATTGCTTGGTTTGCTACTGTTATGCTAATAATGGCTATGTTTGTTTATGATTATTTTCACTCTGTCTCTTCATTGTTAGAATACACTACTCATGGAACAAGTTACAAAGTCTTCTAGTTTCTAAGCGAGAAAATTTGGCCTAATTCTTTATTGTCTAGTAGAACTTATTAGTGAATACTGACTTGTGTTTTTCTTCCTAGGAAGTTTTTTGTTTGTTTGTTTTTTTGTTTGTTTCATCACAAAGTCAATGCCTGGTAGACAGTTCAGACTTTGCTTTTCCTCTTGCGTCGGCTCCAGCAGTTTGTGCCTTCTGGAAGCTTCTCCTTTCTACTTGCATCGGCTAACTCGTTGCCACGCGGTTGTCCACAGTATTGCCTTGTGATGATTTTCATTTCTGTCAGATTGACAATCAAGTTTCCTTCTTTCAGTCCTGATTGCAGGGTGACTTTTCTCTGTTTTGTGTTTATTTATCTTTGGTTTTGTTGTGGTCAAGTTAGCTAAACTCTGATTTTCTTTGTTCTTTTCAAATAAACAGCCTTTGGCTTAGTGGGTTTTCTCTGTGGTTCTTCTAGTTTGCATTTTGCTGATTTCTAGTCTTCTATCAGTTGTCCTGGTTTTTTGTTCCATTTGCTCCATGTTGTCCAGTGTCTTAAGCCTAGGAGGTTAGTTTATTGATTTGAGATCTTTCTTTTTTCTTAACATCAACATTTTCAGTTATAGTTTTCTCTCTAAACACCGCTTTAGTTGAATCTCATAATTCTTGACACGTTGTGCCCTCGCTTCATTGATTTCCAAGTGTTGTGAACTTTCTCCTGTGGCTCCTTATTTGACCCTTTGGTTATCTAGGTTTATGCTGTTTAACAGCCACATAGTGTATATCTCTCAAATTTCTGTTATTGATTTAGAATTTCACTCCCGTATGGTCAGGAAACAATTTAAAAACAAATTATTTTAACACTTTGAGTTTCTTTAGGCTTGTTTAATGGTCTGTCCTGGAGAATGGCCCATGTACTCTTGAAGATCATGAATATTCTGCAGATATTAAGTATCAGTTCAGTTTACTCCAAAATCAGCCAGTTACTATATAATCATAAATATTTTGTGTGTCTCTGAGGGAAATAATAGTTAAGGATGGACCCAAAACTTTAAAGAATTTATGATCCAACTGGAAGATTAGGACATGTGAGGAACTGATTTACAATAGAAGATAACATTGACACTGTCGATTATAGGTGGAAAAATAATTACTCAGAAATGTGTGATAACATGGGATATATGATATTTATTTAGAGCAAGGAAGATTTTAAGATAAGCAGGACTTAAGTTTTGGGCCTGATGGATGAATACAATTTGACATACATGATCAAGGAAGAGATTGGGTATAACTCAGTAAAGATGATAGGGTTTAAAAGTTGTGTCGTGAGTATAAGTCATACTCAAGACTTGAAGACTAAGAGAGTCTTAGTGATCGCAATAGAAACAAAAGATAAAGGCAATGAAGGAAAGGTAAACAGAAAATCTGGAAATGGTGTAAACATTTACATGAGAGCAATCATTCATTCACTAAGCTGACAAATCTACACAGGAGCTAATCAACTTATGCTTTATAGTATCATAAGTTTGCTCATATTTTCATCTTCATGCATTCATTTACATCTATTGGTATAGTACTTAATTTATTGCTTAAAACCTCTGAAAACAAATATTACCAACTTGACCTCCAAAGTTGCCAATTAAGTAAGACTTATGAAACCAATATGTCCATTTGTAATCTCAGTGAACATCCACCTGTTTTCTTGTATTTCTTTAAATTCATTGACACCAATTTTGTTGACGAACTCCTTAGTCTGAACCCACCAAATAACTGATAATGGAAAGATTTGACATACAGAGCACTTTCTTGTGGTTCAGCTTAATATGCTCCTGTCTTGGATAATTCACAAAAAGAGACAACTGAGATGTTCCAATTTACAAAGGACAGACACCTCTCTGCATAACTTTACTCACTGGGATGGGAGGTCTCAGAAACATTACTCACATGTACTGAGCAGTTCTAATATTGAAAAGAAATAAAGCCCATACCATCTCAGCTCTCCTCTTCACCTGCCCTCCCTGATTTGCATAACAGATTTGATCCAAATTGTTCCTATTTGTCTCTAAGTGTAGCCGGCTCATATGGAGACCTAATGAACAAAATTCAGGAACCTGTGGTGATCCATTGATAAAGACAAATGGGTGTGTGACTTAAAGAACCACTCTGGACATTTCTTTACAAATTTAGACATACCCAGAGCCATCCTGTGAGTATAGATCTACTCATGTTGGACAAATTGAACATTTTTTAATCCAAATAAAGATTTCATTTCCCCCTGGATTGTGAATTTCTGAAACTTGAAACAAAAAAAGGAAATACATTTCTGAACTGTCAGATTTATTATTTATAATATGTGTATGTTCATACTGCTTCTTAGATTTCATCCTATGGTATATGGGAAAACATTGTCACTCTGTAAATTTGTGTGCACAGCTATATTTGAATGAATATATTGTGAAAAATGTAATACTGAGATAGAGGTATTGTGGTATAGTGAATTTCTAATATAAACTCCTCTTTCTAAATGATAAGCCAGAAAATCCACTTGGTCTGCTCTTGAACTTCTACCTACTACAGCTGAGAAATCATTCTCACAGAAGCACTATCATTCCACTCGTGTTGAAAGAAACACAAACAAAAATTCCTGTTACTTATTGCTTCATGTTGTCTAATTTTGTACAAATTACTTTACTGCTTTATTCTAGATATATATTGATTAAAATTGTTTTTTCTATGTTGGTTTCTAGAAGTCTAAATTGTTTGTAATTTAATATTTATAACCTCAAAAGCTTAATGAATTCTCAATTTTTTTAAAGAGAGAGGGACAGTGAGAGAGAAAGAGAGAGAGAGAGAGAAAGAATAAATTTTATTTAATTTTTCATATGGCCTTCATTGCTCGAACACTTTGTTGTGTACATGGTGCTGGGGTTCGAACCCACAAACCCATGCATTCAAGGTAAGTGCTATAACCACTGAGCTAGTACCACTCCAGCCCCTGAATTCTCATTTTTCCATAGCTACCCAATATACAGCTGTATCTAGAATTACAGGCTCTCATCTCCTATGTCTCTCTCTCTCTCTACCTCTATGTCTGTTTCTTCCTATTTATCTCTTTCTGTATCTTTTCTGTCACCCTGTCACACTGTCTCTATATGTTTTTCTCTGCATCCATCTCTGTGAGTCTCTCTATAAAGAATTACTTATTACATATATATTTATATGTATATATATATCATGTATGTTACATATATGGTACCATACTATATATGTAAAATATATGTATCAATTAGTTGTATGTAATAACCTGACTGGGTCAAGGGATGCCTAGACATTTGGCCAAACACTATTTTGGGGCTTCTGTGAGGTAAGTGTCTTTCCGGATGACAGTAACATTTCAATCCATGGACTGAATAAAGCAGACTGTGCTCCAGATGCAGATGACCTCATCCAATCCATTAACACCCTGAGTGTCTTGGAGCTGGAACACTGATCTGTCTGTGGGTGAACATCATCAGCTTTCCTGGAGCTCTGGATTGCAGTCTGCAGACCTAGGGATTTCTCAGTCTCCGCACCATGAGTCAACTCCTTATAATACATCTCCTCCTTCATCTTTATTTGTAGCCTATTGGTTCTGGTTCTCTGGAGAATCAGAACTAACATGCATGTGCTTTTGTATACTATATACATGCATAACCATGTCTTATATCCGCATACCAGGAAGCAACCCTGCTGGCTGGAGAAGGACGACTGTGAGCAGCTCTCAATAGGGATCCAGAATAACTAAATGGGATGGTGTGATTGTATTTCCCAGGCCAAGGACATGACACACGGAGTGCTTGGCAGTTTGGGCTGTGAGCTCACATGCTAAACATAGCTTGGAAATTAATCTTATATATTTTTCCTTAAAAAGACATGACACTACACCTAGGCAGTATGACACTTGCCTAGGCAGCATTCTGTCCTCACTGTTGTCACAAACCCTGCTCTTCGCCCTGGATCCTGTCTGTGCAAGGCGTTGCTAGGTGATTCCTGACACGGTGGATGTGAACAAACACAGGAACGGGCATGCGCGCTTGCATTGTGCCACGAGAGCTGGTGCCGCACCTCCCACCTCCACGCCTCTCGCAGGGCAGGAGCAGCGCCAGCCTCCTTCACTCCATTCCACGCTGGGGACTTGGGCACAGCTGCAGAAACTATTTTTAAGAATTAGATATAAAATCAGCAGTGGGATAAAAACAATTTAATGTAAAAAGATGTTTTATTAAAAATTGAAATTTTGCATATAGAGATTGCTTTATCACCTCGACAACATTTTCTGATGCTAGATCTTCTTTGCCAAAGTATCTTCCTATTTTTTCTATAAAATTGATATTTATGACTTTTACTTGGCTTTTATTTATTTTACTCATATCTCACTGAAAAGATTTCTTATAGTGAAAAATATTTCATGTCTTTACATTTCAGTATTGATGATTTTCAACACTGAATAAAACATGTAGAAGCACACTGATAGATACAATAAGGAGAGAGAATATACAGCATTTACTCTCAAAAAATCTATAAATCAGTTCTTAGGAATACCCCTTCTTACTGCATCCAGAGTGTGGGTTTACAAGGTATAAATTTTTTTCTGATGATGGAAAGAAGATATGCATATTGTAAAAATTAACAATCAAAGAAATAGGTATAAACAATAAGAACAAAAATAAGAAAGAAAACAGGACTCCATAGAAAACACGCACACTGATGCTTGAAGCCGTCCTCTGCTATGGCTTCAGTGTCCACACACGTGCACACACTGATAAAAATGAGTGCATGTTAAGCACCCTGGTATCTCATGTACCCTTTTACCTGCACCCCCACCCTATGCCAAAGGCCCTTGCTCAACAACAGACACCAGCCCAAACCTATTCACCTGGACATCACAAACACACGGGTGGAGAAACAGACAGCAGA
>PVKS010029209.1:0-25594 GCA_004027875.1 Aplodontia rufa | reverse complement strand
TTGTCAAGTTTGACCTGACATTTGTAACCCTGCTACCTCAACCTCCCCAAGTTACTGGGATTATAACAGAATACCATCCTGCCTGGTATTCATTCACTACAGAATTATAAAATTAGGGAAAAAAATGAAGATTTTGCTTCATTTAATATGTTTTAGAACATGCCGGAGACTGAACCCATGGTTTCATACATGATAAGTGCTCTCTCACTGAGATATACCCTGAGCTCTTAGCCAGATGAAGTGGTACACACCTGTAATCTTAGTAACTTGGAAAGCTAAGGCAGGAGGACCTCAAGTTCAAGGTCAGCCTTAGTAACTTAGCAAGGCCCTAAGCAATTTAGTGTGACCCTTTCTCAAATTAAAAACTAAAGATTGGGGATGTAGTTTAGTATTTAAGCACCCCTGGGTTTAATCCTTAGTACCAAAAGGAGAGAGAGAGAATATAACCTTAAGTTAAATTTTACTTGTTCTTTACTCACCAGTACAACAATACCAGCAATAACTGCTATTGTCACAACCACAATGACAGCAATAATGCCAGCTTTTAGGCCCTGCATTGAAAATTCAGGGGGTTTTTCATCAACATAGTAAATTAAAGTTCGACCAGGATCCAGATCTAGTTGTTCCCCATCTACTCGCAGGTCCATTTTCTTTGTAGAATGGAACAATGATTCCCCTTTTACCTATAATAAAAAGGAAAAAAACAAAAACATTTAAGAAAATCAATCTCAGTCACCTATAATTACATACCAATCATATACCAAAAGAACTGCTGCCAAGTTTCAGTAATAATGATTTGACCCATTGAAACTTTTTAAAAATTACAGAAAAAATTTGAACATACACAAAGTTAGATTTGTACAATGAAGTTTATGTACCTAATACCCAGATTCAAAAATATCAACATGTGATCAATCTTATTTCACATATTCTTCTTTTTATCCCTCTATTCCCCACTCAAGCCCAGAAAATTTCAGATTGAAGAGAAATATCACACTATAATGTATTATTTTTTATTTGTTTTGCTTTTCAGTACCAGCAAGTGAGCCCAGGGTGCTTAATTACAGAGTTATATCCCAGGCCCTTTTATCTTTTATTTTGAAACAGGGTCTCACTAAGTTGCTGAGGCTGGCTTTGAAATTGCCATCCTCCTGCCTCAACCTCCTGAGCCACCATGCCCAGCTGTATTAAAGTTTAAACAAAATATTTTTGTAAAGAAAATATTTCCATCATACACCAGTTACATAGCTTTTTTAAATGAGGATTCTTGTTCACGTAAATTATTACTAGAATGGGGGAGAATATACAAAGTATCTACCAGGAAGATAATAAATAATTATTATAAGAAAGAAGAGGGTGGGGCTGGAGCGATGGCTCAGCGGTTTTGGCACTTGCCTGTCATGCCCGAGGATGCCGGTTCGAACCCCAGCACCACATACACAATGAAGTGTTAGAGCAATGAAGGCCATAAAAAAACTAAATAAAAAATGATTCTTTCTTTCTCTCTCTCACTGTTCCTCTCTCTTGAAATGAAAGAAGAGGGCTTAGGGTATAGTTTTGTGGTACATTATTTTCCGAGGAGGAAGGAGGAGGGGAGGAGAAGGAGGAGGAGGCATATAGGCAGAATAATTTGATAAAAGATTTAAGAATATACAAACAAGAAAGGTATGTGTGAATGATAGAGAGAACAAATTTCACTGTAGAAGAACCACTTAGAGATGGTTGATCTGTATGAGGAGAAAAAGGTAATGAAAGATCTTGACACATTGAGGCATGACAGATGACATGATATTTTGGAACATATGAATAAAATATGGAAGTTCAGACTTACATCTTTTTCAAAATAATAAGCCACATCAGCTATGTCCACATCATTCTGGGTTTTCTGAGAGGAATTTTGCTTCAGATCAATAGTGATAACATTATCCTCATACTGAGGGAAACATTGGAAAATAAAAATTAATATTAATGTAATCAAAAGCAGATGAAAAGATTACCACTCAATAAGAATATTTATACTTAGTGTTTGTTTTCTCTAACCTACATGCACCAGTGTTCCTTTCCATTACTAGTCATTACGCTAATGACTGAAAAATCTATCCAAGGAAATAAGACAGCAAGCCTTTGACTTTCAAAGGCTATAGAACGTAAATACCAGCAGGGATTTCACATTAAGCGTACAGGATTTAACTACTCAAATGCATTTAACCACTACTACACTGACTGCCCTTAGGGCCAAACAATACTGACCCACCAACTTTCTACTAAAGCTCATTTTTCAAAAAACTCATACCAGAATATTTGTGATAAATTTTGGATCCAGAAGATAACGACTGGCCATCACCTCCTGAAGTGCACTGTAAAAATTGAAAATTGGTGTCTTAAAAAAAAAACTGTACAACAGTAATAAGCTCTACTTTTTAACTAAGCAGGTAACACGATGTCTACAATTATTACTCCAAAGTAGTAGCAGTTGCTGTTATTATTATTATTACTATTATTATTTTGGCTAGTAGTGAATCCCTGAACCCAGGGATGCTCTACTACTAAGTTACATCCAAACCCTTTTATTTTTAAGACAGGGGTCTCCCTAAGTTGTCCGGGCTGGCCTCAGACTTGTGTTTCTCCTGCTTCAGCCTCCTGAATTGCTGGGATTAAAGCCCTAAGCC
The DNA here is from genome assembly GCA_004027875.1 of Aplodontia rufa. NCBI lineage: Eukaryota > Metazoa > Chordata > Mammalia > Rodentia > Aplodontiidae > Aplodontia > Aplodontia rufa. Next base: position 22,925 of record PVKS010029209.1, on the reverse strand, counting down.
ACTATGACTAGCAGTTGTTAAGATTATCATGCCATTTTGCAACTATCACAATAATAATTGGTTCAGGCTAGAATCATCCATTGTTAACAAAATTGTTGAATGCCAGTTTGATTAGTAAGAGAACATTTACACAGTATCCAAGTATCTGCCCAGTTTTATTAATTACAAACGAGCAAATGTTAATGTTACCAGTGGAGAAACCTGGTGGACACCACTTTAAGCAATTAACACTAGTAGTCAAGGGACAAGGTAATATCATGGATCTCCAGATGTGGTTACCGGGAAAGACACAAGATCACTTCAGTAGTTTTCCTAACAAAAATGCAAACTCTTGGGGCTGGAGCAGTGGCTCAGTGGTTGGAGCACTAGCCTGGCATGTGCAAGGACCCAGGTTTGAACTCTAGCACCACATACACAGTTGGGTGCCAGGGAGGCAAAGGCCAGATGAAAAGATGAATGGATTTGATTCTCTCTTTCTCTCTCATGCTCTCCCTCTCTTTCTAAAAGAAAAAAATGCAAACCCATGGAGCTAGAGCCGTGGCTCAGCAGTCAGAATACTTGTCAGGCCAAGTGCAAGGACACGGTTCAAACCCCAGCACCATTTACACAACTAAATGTTGGAGAAAAGGCCAGATGGAAAAATAAATAAAGTTGATTTTCTGTCTCTCTCTCCATTTAAAAAAAAAATGCAAACCCAGTTGGGTACAGCCGAACATGCCTGTAATCCCAGCAATTCAGGAGGCTGAGGCAGAAGGATAGGAAGTTCAAAGCCAGCCTCAGCAACTTAGTGAGACTTTGTCTCAAAACAAAAATAAAAAGGGGAGCTGTAACAATGGCTCGGCTATTGGAGCACTTGCCTGGTTCAAACACAACTAAGTGTCAGAGAAACAAAGGCCAGATGAAAACATAAATAAAATTGATTGTATCTTTCTCTCTCTCTCTTTTAAATAAATAAATAAATAAATAAAAAATGCTAGGGATGTGGCTCAGTGGTAAAGCACCCCTGGGTTAAATCCCTGGTACCTAACAAAGAACATCAATGAGATTATAGTAAATTTCCTGAATTTGATTATTGTACAGTGGTTATATAAGACAATGCCTTTTGTTCTAAGGAAAAGATACACTAAAGTAGGGGAAAGGAACATGATACCTACAATTTGCTCTCAAATGGTTCTAGGAAAAATATCTGTACTTACACACACACAAACACACAAAAGACAATGCGGCAAGATGTTAACTGGTGACTGAGTGAAGGGAATGCAGAATCACTGTACTATTATTGCAAACCTATTTCTAAAAACTATTTCAAGAAAATAAGTAAACACATTTAGACTTAGTTTCTCTAATGGTGCAGAATGGGAGATCTGAGAAGCAACTGTGGAAGGAAATAGGATACATATAATTGCACTTACGTCTGCAAACTTTGAGTATTATAAGGTTTTTCCCTTGCTTTGTGTTGCAGTTCAATGACGATCCAACTGTAAAACAAAATGACATTGATAACTGTCAATAACTCAATCTTTTATACAATGTTCCTAATAAACAACAACAAAAAAATACTAAAATTCCCAAGTGCAATTACAGTGGAGCAAACAGAACAAGAACTTTTGCAGTAAATATGCCCATAATTTCTTCCTTCACCCACATAACATCCTTCACACAGAACCCATCCAGAGGGAATACCCTTTTTAATATTGACCCCCTGGCCTCTGGCTACAACACATAAAGTCACATGAAGGAGGGCTAAGCTAACTGCATGGAGGGCCCTATTCAAGTAAAAAGGACAAACAGTACTGAAAGAATCAGATATAATTTACCATGCGTTTCCACAAGACAAAATTGGAGGGGCTGGAGTGGTGGCTCAGTAGTTGGGAGTGCTTGCCTGGCATGTGCAAGGACCCCCTGGGTTCAAAGCCCAGCACCACACACATAGGTAAGTGTCAGAGAATCAAAGGCCTGATGAAAAAATAAATAAAATGGATTCTTTCTTTCTCTCTCTCTCACTCACTCTCTCCCTCTCTCTCTTTAAAAAAATAAAAATAAAAAAGACAGAACTGGAGGGTCAAGGCTTTGGGCTCAACACCTTTCCAGTTTCCAGCAACTTCCAATAAAGGCTTGTTAGCTTGAGCCAGTTTGAGTGGGTTGGTTTCTGTTCCTTTCCTTTAAATAATCCTGGAGGGGTTGGAGCTCAGTGGTTACGCATGCACAAGGTTGCAAGTTAAACCCCAGCACTATAAACACAATGATGTATCAGAGCAACAAAAGCCACATGAGAAACTAAATAAAATTTGATTCCCTCTCTCTCTCTGTCCCTCTCTTTAAAAAAATAAAATAAATAATCCTGGAAACAACCATCTCTCGCCACACTTTTTTGTGTGTGTGTGTGTGGTGCTGGGGATTGAACACAGAGCCTTTCTACCACTAAGCTACAATCCCTAGCTCTCATACCTCCCTTTTACAATGCAATAAATGAGCAAATATGTAAATAACTTTAAGCTATTCATATACATTTAACACTAATTGAACTTTAAAATATGAAACAGTGTTAAGTGAAAATATGAAAGGAACATTATGCCTAGTATGCTACCATTTACATAAAAATATAAATAATATGCCTTATATCAAATGCATATACTCTGGAAGGTGACAGAATAAATGACACAGTTCTATGAAGGTACACTGGGTAGATGGAGGGATGGGATGGCAAGTTTTTCCTGTACACCCTTTCCTACCTTTGAATGCTAAACCATGAAATCATACAATATGTTCAAAAACAAACTTCAGCAGATCTGAAAAGCATGAAAACAGTATACTGGCAGCTCCACTTACTACGTCCTCACTCGTTCAGAGCAAGTTATTTCGGTGTCCTTATCAGTTCTTCGAACCCCAGCAGTGTTCACACACCAGCACGTGGCAGTGCCATTGCACTGCTTGGCTTTGAAAAGCCCTTGCTCATCACACTCAGGATCATACAGCCCGTCATTGTTCTGGATTGCTCCTTCAGGTTTCACTCTTCTCCCAGACTTTGAGGAAGTCATTTCTGCCTTCATCACCAAACATTTGGAAGCCACTGAAAAGACAGTTTAGTGACAAACTGAAAAATAACTGTACTTTTAAGTGCACAAGGAAAAACACTTTTGATTTAACACAAAACTCCCAAGCCAAAGATTATTTCATACTTTTCCATCTTCCCGCACTTAATTACTTGAAGATAATTATGATAATACAACACAATTCAGATTTGAGCCAATAAAACTCCTCCCAATTCAAAGCACATCAATTTTAAAAATCTTATCAAGATAAGCTTTAAGACAGTAAGAATATTTACTCACGTTTGGAACAAATGACAGTATTTTTTGTACCAAGAGAAGTACACTGGCATTGACCATTTTCATTCAAAGCACAGTCTGTACTGAGCTTATAGTTTTCACAGACACATCCTAGGAGAAAAAAAAAAAAAATATATATATATACATACATATATATACATATATACATATACATACATACATATATATACTTTAAAATATGTATATATACATATGTATATATATACACTTTAAAATGTGGATCCATAGGCTGGAGCAGTGGCTCAGCAGTTACAGTGCTTGCCTGGCATGCTCAAGTACATGGGTTCAAACCCCAGCACCACATACACAACCAAGTGTCTGAGCAATGAAGGCCGCATGAGAAACTAAAACTAAAATTGATTCTGTCTTTCTCTCTCACTGTCCCTCTCTTAAAAAAAAAAAATGTGGATCCAGCTATCAATTTTCATGTCCTTGCTAAATTATGCACTGACAATAATGCCCAAGTTACAGGGAAACAAAGTCTTAAAAACAGTGGTCCTGAATGTTTTCTTCAGCTGTAATTTAAGTGCTTCCAAACTGCCTGGCGCCTGCTACAGTTTGCATACATTACATATACATACACATAGCCTAAACTGTATGCATTCCCATTTCAATTGAGTTTTGTCTTTTTTTTCTCCAGTACTAGGGATTGAACCCAGTGCTTTGTGCATGCTAGCTAGGCAAGCCCTCTATCACTGAGTCACTGATCTATATCCTAGAACCCCTACTTCAATTTTTTTAAGTTTTTTTTTTTTTTTGGCAGTGTTTGGGATTGAACCCAGGTTTCCAAGCATACAGTCTATTACTGAGCTATACAATGCTTGTGAACATGCTTTCCAAAAGTCAGTATCAGCTTTGCCTTTGTTATGCTTCTACTTTTCAGCTCTTCCCCACCTGATTTTTCTTCCTTTTTTAAGAGAGAATTGATTTTATTTATATTTTCATCTGGCCTATGTTTCTCCAACACTTAGCTGTGTATGTAGTGCTGGGGTTCAAACCTGGGTCCTCGCACATGCCAGGCAAGCACTCTAACCACTTAAGGTTGAGCCATCACTCCAGGGCCTGGTTTTTGTTTTCTTGACACTTAGTTGTGTATGTGGTGCTAGGGTTTGAAGCCATGCTGCTTCTCAGTTACTGCCTCTATTTTTGGGAGGCAGGGGGAACTGGGGATTTAGCCGATGAAAAATTTACCACTGAGCTACATCCCCACCCCTCTTTATTGAGACAAGGTCTCCCTAAATTGCTGAGGGTGGCCATGAACTTGTGATCCTCCTGCCTCAACCTCTGAAGTCACTGGGATTACAGGTGTGCAACACCATAGCCAGCTCCTACTTGTTTTCTTAAGGCATGCTTGATTTGGGGCTTAATAGGAACATATTCAACCTTTGGAACATTTCTTTTTACTTTTTTTCTTCATTTTAAAAAAAAATTCTTGAGTTTTTTTTTTTTTTAATTGTTGGGTTTTTTTTTCTTTTTTTTTTTTTTTTTTTCTTGAGACTGGGTCTTGCCAAATTGCCAGGGCTGGTCTTGTGATCTTGTGATCCTCCTGCCTCAGCCTCCTGAGTGTGTGCCACCAAGTCCAGTTAGCACATTTTCTATCTTGGAAAAATCACACTTTAGATTGAACTTAGGTGCATCTTTATGTGTGAGTTTCCTAACTACATCAAATTCTATTATCTAGTTTTTAAAGTGATGCTAAGCACCATTTTGGTATCAATGTCAGTTTCATAGTTTTATCCTTGACTAGCTCAAAAGTTCATTTTAACTTCAAATTGGCAAACCCATCTAACTGCCCCCCTGCCCTTTTTTCTTGGCACAGTACTAGGGCTTGAACCCAGGGATGCTCTACCACTGAGTTACATTCTCAGCCCTTTTAATTTTGAGACAGGGTCTACTAAATCGCTGAGGCCAGCCTCAAATTTGCAATCCTCAGGCCTTGTGCCACCACACCTGGCCCATCCAGTCACTTTTATCTGACTAGTTAAGATAGTGCAATCAAAGGGCTGGAGGTTTGGCTCAGCTGTTTCAGCTCATGCACAAAGGCCCCAGGTTTGAACCCCTGCACCAGATACACAATGAAGTGTTGGAGCAACCAATGCCACATGAAAAACTAAGTAAAACTGATTCTCACTGTCCCTCTCCTTAAAAAAAAAACAAAAAACAAAAAAAAAAAGGTGCAATTATTTAAAAAACTAAGGGAGGGATCTAGGGGGTACTTCTGGTTTAAGAATATATGCATAGGGCTGGAGAGGTGGCTCAGTGGTTTAGGCGCTTGCCTGGCAAGCACGAGGACCCGGGTTCAAACCCCAGCACCACATACACAACTGGGTGTTGGAGCAACAAAGGCCATGTGAAAAACTAAATAAAGTTGTTTCTTTCTCTGTCTCTCTCACTGTCCCTCTCTCTTTAAAAAAAAAAAAAAAGAATATATGCATATCATATTGTTACTTTAAATGCATTTATGATTTACAGTAACTCAATTCCTTAATAATTTTTTAAAAATTAAAATGAAAAAATAGCAAGACATATCAAAGAATTTTTATATCAGTACTTCATATTCATGTATCCAACTGGTTTTAAATTTCCTGTTTAAATTGCAATTTAAGATTAAGTATTTAAACCAAGAATCAAGGTAGAAAAACATGACTTAAGAGCTTTGGCCAACTGTAGAGACCATCTTACAAATAAACCAAGCAACCACAGTCAAGCTATTTTAAAGAACTGAAATCAAACTATATGTCCAACGTTTGGGTAACAGTGCTTCCTTCCACTCTGAAGATTGTTCATCACCATTTAAATCATCCTTTTAAAGTCTAAAGGAAATGGAAAATTCTGGATGCTATGGTGGGGAATGAAGACATAAAACTACGCGTTTAGATTTAGGGCAGAGTTTAGAGCACTGTCTAAAGGAAAAATATACCTAATTATTAATTATGGCATTCTCCAAGTGCTAGGATTGTGGGATTTTTACTCCTTACAACTTCCTTTATTTCTGCATTCCCTACAATAAACTTGATTTATATTCGTATGATTCTTAGAAAAGGGAAAACACGTCTGCGAGTCGATTCCCAGAAGTCTCCCGCGCGCAGGTGCACAGCGGCCCTCACCGCTACCTGTCCCCGCCCGGGGCCCACATCCGGGGCCCGCAGCAGGTGCCCCGGGGAAAGGCGGCCTGGAAAGCAGCGGTCGCAGACTCCGCTACTGCACCGGACCGGTTTCCGACCTCCAGTCGGCTGAGGGCGGAGGTGGGCGCGCCCCCGCTAGAGGCACCAGTCGGTAGCCGCAGCAGCCCCGGACGTCCTCGCTCCCTTCCCCACCAGCCCCTTCGCCCCAACCCGGGTCCTTTCCCTAAAGAGGAGTGCAAAGGGCGGCCGCTCCCTCCGTCCGGGGCCGTGGGCGCCTTCTCACAACGCCTCGGTGCCGGGGAGCTGGGCAGGTGCACTGCCCGCGCTGTACGGTCTGCAAGCGGGAAAGCGGAGGCTCTCGGTCCGCTCCTCACCATCCTCGACTCGGGGGCCGATGGCCGCCGTGCCCGGCCCGGGCCAGCCCAGCCCAACTGCACAACTCTGCTCCCAGGACCGCACCTCACCTTGCTGAGCCGCGGCCACCGCCACGGTCGCCGCTGCCAGCAGGAATCCGAACGCGAGGACCTGGGAGGGCGCCATGCTGCGCGCGCGCCGAGAAGAGGGGCGCGGGGTCGTCCCGGCGCTCGCCGGAGGCTCGGTGGAAGGGAAAGGCGCTCGGGAAGCCGCTGGCCGGCCAGACGGCGCGGGGCCTGGACGCGCGGATCCGCGACGGGGGACCCGGTTTAGGTGCGAACTCGCCAAAGGACTGCGCGCTCTGGGCGCCCGGCGGGGCGGAGCGCGGACCTGGCGGCCCCGGCGGCCCCGCCCCTCAGCCCCGGCCGGGGGCTGCTCACCTCCGCCCGCCTGCGCAGGGCGGTGAGGCACCTCCCGGGGGCGGGGCAATGGAAGAGGCGCCCCGCCCAGGCCCGGCGCGGCCGTCTGTGCGGCCCCCGCCCCGGGTGGGCTCGGGCAGGCGGCTGCACGGTGCTTCCTCCGTGGGAAAGGAGGTAGGACTCCTGCCGACCGCAGTGAGGGTTGCAAAACCCCGAGACTTCACGTCGTCCGGAGGAGCGCTGCCCAGGGGTCTGTTGGACTCCGCGGTGGGGTGGGGGACCGGCGGGGACAGGGAGAGTGACGTGGACGCTGAAATGCAATACGGAGGAATCGGAGAACCACCCGAAGCACTGTAAAAGAAGCGACCTTTGAGCTTTACCTAGCTGTTTATTGCACTTCTTTGAAACTAGACAGAAAAAAAAAATTTTTTTCCCCTGGCTCTCTGACGACGACGACAAATTCGTGTGCTCATTAGAACTCTGATCCTTTCTGGTATAAGCATTTTGGTTGAGGATGTAAGAAAAGGTGTTCCCTTGCAGCCAAATGCTGGGAACCGAAATTACTTCTGTTTGGGGTTTTTTTGTTGGTGGTGGTTGTTTGTTTGTTTTTAACATAGAGGGGCAGAGAGAGAGAGAAAGAGAATCAGTTTTATTTAGTTTTTCATGTGGCTTTTGTTGCTCCAAGACTTCGTTGTATACGTGGTGCTGGCGTTTGAACCCACGTCCTCGCACAAGTCAGGCAAAATGCTGTGACCGCTGAAACACAGCTCCAGCCCTTTGGTTTTGATTAATATTGGGGAAGAGAAGATGTAGGAAAGAGGAAACAAATGATAATAATACATTTGAGTGCAAATGAATTCAAACTATATTATTAGTTTTAAAATAATTGTAATATTTGAGGTTTTTAATAACTACTAAAGTATGTTATTTTAATGCTTTTTTTTAGCCGTACTATTATTATAACCTGTTGAAAAGAGACTTTTTTTGCTTAAATCATGGAGTAAGAGTTCAAAAGAGGGAAAAAGGCAATTTTGTTTTGTTTTTTAAGAGGGGGAGAGAGGGACAGTGAGTGAGAGAATCAGTTTTCATCTGGTTTTTGTTGCTTTTTTAGAGGGAGAGTGACAGAGAGAAAGACAATCAGTTTTATTTAGTTTTTCATCTGATTTTCATTGCTCTGACACTTAGTTGTATATTCTGGTCCTGGTACATGCCAGAGAAGTGCCATAACCGCTGAGCCACTGCTCCAGCCTGTAAAAAGGCAGTTTTAAAGATTCTACTAAATGTGATTAGTTTTTACAAATCTAAGTCAAGGCAGGTTATGCTTTTTTTAAAAATCACTTAAGTTGTACTATTGGGCTGGAATGGTGGCTCAGGGTTTGTGGCGCTTGCCTGGTATGAGCCAGTACTCCAGTTCCAACCCCAGCACTACTTGCACAGCAGATAAATAAAATAAAAATTGACTCTCTCACTGTCCCTCTCTCTTTAAAAAAAATAAATAAATAAAACTGCTGTTGAAGGGTAAGAAAAAATGATTAATGTAAATAATTGGTTATAAATACCTCTATAATTTGAATTTCACTTGGTATATTAAATAAGCTATCTAATTATTAAGCGATCGACTTCTTTATTTTTTATTGTATTTATTTATTTATTTATTTATTTGAGATAGGTTGTCACTGTGTTGTCTGGATTCATAACTGGTGGGCTCAAGTTATCCTCTCCTCTCAGCTTCCCAAGTAGCTGGGACTACAGGTGGTTGATATTGTAAGGAAATCTTGTCAGTGTTTTAAACCTAAAGTTGAGCTGCTAAATCTAGTTTTTGAATTTCATCATCTTTTGAGCAATCTGTCTCCATGAAAATAATGTTACTAATAAATCAGGAACAAGTTAACCAGATGGCTGTTGTCTGCTGAATTTGAGAAGAATTCAGGAAGGTGAACCCTTCCCAGTCCCTAAATATGCATACTTTTCTCAAGAACAGTCTTAATTGGATATTATGGCTCTTTTTGCAAAATATTCCATTGCCAGGTCTAAGTCAATGACCTAATCAAGGAGAACCTCACCGTCTTAAAATTTGACAGCTGTTTACTAAAGATTCATTGCAATAAAGTGAACAGAGTAAACATGATTATTAAATGACAAAATCTAATCGTCAATCTCTGATTCATAGCACCCAAGATATTGTTTATTCTTTAGCTCTTTAATGCCGTCTCAATTTGTCATTCACTGCTGAAAATTACTCTCATGCTATGCTTTCATTTTGAACCCTTTGTAATTCCAACACCATATTTTAAAACATCCATTAAGGGGGCTGGAGCGGTGGCTTAGTGGTTATGGTGCTTGCCCAGCAAGCATGAGGTCGCAGGTTCAAACCCCAGCACCATGTATACAACGAAGTGTCTGAGGAATGAAAGTCATGTGAAAAACTAAATAAAGATTGCTTGTCTCTTTAAAAAAAAAAAATCCATTAAAATTTTAGTAACATTCACACCAAGTAAACTCTTAAAATAATTCTCAAATTTTTTTTAATAAAAAGAGTCGTACAGCATTTATTGTCATCTGCTAATAACATAACGGTAATTAAAACAATGTGAACAAATGATTTAGAATCATACTCCTGTTAAAGGACACCTAAAAAAAAAAAAAAACAAAAATTGTAGCTTCCTTGGTAATTTCTCACTTCATTGATCATTTCTAATTGGGGACACTTTGTAGTATTATCTTCTTTTAGCATGATCTGACCCAGTTGTTTTCTTGACTTTGGTTTAGAATGAATCTCTTCTGTATCATCTAATACACGGTTCATGTACTCATCAAAACCAATAATACAGCCTTCTACCCACATATTCACTTATTCATAGAGGTACACCTGAATCTGGGATCTGTTTTGCAGGTATCTGAAGATGAGGTTGATGGGTGTGCATGCACCATCACCTTCTGCACTTTCTGGCCTTGGCCACAGTACACCAGGGTAGAATCTCACAAAGACCACACCAAACAGCACATTCAATTCTCAAATTTTATGGACAGTTTTTTTATTTTGTTTTGTTTTTGGTACCAGGGATTGAACTCAGGGGTACTTAACCACTCAACCACATCCCCAGCCCTTTCTATTTATTATTTTGAAACAGAGTCCCACTAAATTGCTTAGTATCTCACTAAATTGCTGAGGCTGACTTCGAACTTGGAATCCTCCTCCCTCAGCCTCTGGAGTAGTTGGAAATACAGGTGTGAGCCCCCATGCCCAGCTGGGTAGTTTTTGTTATTGTTGTTGTTGTTGTTGTTGTTTTGGTAGTAGTCACTTTGATAAATAGTATTTGACTAAGAAAGAAATATGACAAGGATAAAAAATTGAAGTTAAACTTTTCTAGCCCAGCTTCTGCACTTATCAACTAAGAACACAATTAAAAAGCCATACTTTAAAAAAAAAAAAAAAGCCATACTTGTGCACCCCTGTAATCCCAGCACTTGAAAGGTTCAGGAGGAGGACTTTGCAAGTTCAAGGGCAACTTCACCAACATAGTGACATCCCTGTCTCAAAATAAAAAATAAGAAAAGCTGGGTTGTTGCTCAGTAGTAAAGTGCCCTGGATACAATCCCCAACACCAAAAGAGAAAAGAAAAGATAGCGTTGAAGAATGAGTTTAAATTAAAAAGAAAAATAGGGCTCATGCCTATAAACTCACTATTCAGGAGGCTAAGAGGAAGATCTCAAATCTGAGGCCAGACTGGACAATTTAGGGAGACCCTGTCTCAAAATTTAAAAAAGAGGCAGGGGGTGGCGGGTGTCTGGACATGTAGCTCAGTGGTAAAGTGCTTGCCTAGCATGTGCAAGGCCGTGGATTCAATCCCCAATACAAAAAAAAAAAAAAAGAATAATTTAAAAAGATAACATTTCTAGGGGCTGGAGTGGTGGCTCAGTGGTTACAGGGGTTGCCTGGCTTGTGTGAGGCTGTGGGTTTGATCCCTAGCACCATGTATGCTCAATGATGGTTAAACACCCCTCGGATTAATCTCAAATACCAATATGTGTATGTGTGTGTATGTATATATCAGTTAAACATATATGGGGTCTGTTTCTGACTCTGTTTCATTGATATATGTGTCTGACCTTGCTCTAGTACTATACTATCTTGATTACTGGAGTCTTAAAATCAAATATTAGAAGTTCTTTACCTTTGTGGTTGTTTTTCAAAGCTGTTTGGCTATCCTTGGTCTTTTGTATATTAATTTTAGAATCATTATATCAATTTCTACAAAAAAGCTTGCTTGAATTTTATTTGTTTTATTGTTGTTTTTTGTTTCTATTTTTTTTGTTTTGGAAATTGAACCTGGGGCCTTAAGCATGCTAAGCATGTGTGCATGCTACAGAATTACACTCCCCAGTCCATTTGTGGTTTTGTTTTGTTTTGCTTTTGTACCAGAAACTGAACCCAGAGGCTCTTACCCCCAAGCCATGTCCCCAGCTCTTTTTATTTTTTGTTTTGAGACAGAGTTTTGCTGAGTTGCCTAGGCTTCACTAAAAAAATTTTTTTCCATTACATCCAAATTGTCAAATTGGCATAAGGTTGTTCATAATATTCCCCTATGTGTGTGTGTGTGTGTATTTTTTTTTTTTTTTTTTTTAGAGAGAGGGAGAGTGAGAGACAAAAAGAATCAACTTTAGTTTTTGAGCTGGTTTTCATTGTGTATGTGGTGCTGGCGTTTGAACCCAGGTCCTTGTGCATGCCGGCAAGCGCCATACGGCTGCGCCATCGATCCAGCCCCTTCCCCTATGTGTTCTGAATATATGTAGAATGAGTAGATATATGCTTTCTTTTATTACTTTTATGGGTAATTTGTATCATCCCTCCTTTATATATTGTCAATCTAACTATAGATTTATAATTTTATATTATTTTGAAAAAGAACTAATTTTGGGTTTTATCGATTTGCCTTTATTATTTCTCCAGTTTTTATTTAGTTGATTTTCACTTATTTTATTTATTTATTTTTTGGTGCTGGGGATTGAACCCAAGGCCTCATACATACTAAGCAAGCACTGTATCACTGAGCTACACTCCCAGTCCTCACTCATATTTTTATTATTTTCTATCTTCTATTTACTTTGGATTTAATTCCTTCTTTTACCTTTCTAAGGTGAAAATTTTAGGACAATAATTTTAGACCTTTCTTCCCCTAAAACATAACCACTTAACCTATGTCACCACTTTGTTTCCTATAAATTTTGATAACATTGTTTTTTAATTATCATACAGTTCAAAATGGTTTCTAGTTTCCTTTATGATTTTTCATTGATCCATACATTATTTAATAGTGTGTTAATTTCCAAATATTTACAGATTGTCCATATGTATTTTTGCTCTTGATTTCTAAATTAATTTCAAGAACAAACTGGGTGATTTTAATCCATCTTAAATTTATTAAAATTTGTTTTATGGGGTGGGGCGTGGCTCAGTAGAGCACTTGCTTAGCTTACTTGGGGGCCTATGCTCCATCTCCAACACCAAAAAAAAGATGTTTTATAACCCAGCATATGGTACATCTTATTGAATGTTCTGTATATACTTGACAAGAATGAGTATTTTGGTAGGTGAAGTGTTTGATAAATATAAACTAAGTCAAATTGGTTGATAGTGTTGTTCAGATCTTTTTTTTTTTTTTTTTTTTTTTGTACCAGGGAACTGAGGGTGCTTAACCACTGAGCCACATCCCCAGTCTTTTTTATATTTTTATTTTGAGACAGGATCTTGCTAAGTTGCTTAGGGCCTGGCTAAGTTGCTGAGGCTGACTTTGAAGTGGCAATCCTCCTGCTTTAGCCTCCTAAGATGCTGGGATTACAGGCATGCGCTACTGGACCCAGCCAGATCTTTTAACTTTCTGATAGCTTTTTCACTTACTAGAACTGAAAGGGGAATGATAAAATATCCAACTGTAATTGTGGATATTATAGCCAATTTTTTTTAAAAGAGAAAGAACCAATTTTATTTAGTTTTTCAAGTAGCTTTTGTTGCTCTGACACTTCCTTCATTCAGTACGTGCTGCTGAAGTTTGAATCTGTGCCCTTGCGCATGTCAGGCAAGCACCGTAACCACTGAGCCACTGAGCCACTGCTCCATCCCCTATTATGGCCAAATATATTGTGAAAAAAATCTATTTTCTCTTTCAGTTCTGAGCTACCTCTCCAGCCTGTTTCATATATTTCAAAACTCTATTATTATATATTTGTGTGTTTTCAATATTCAGCATTAAAATTTTCAAACATAGAGAAAATCTGAAAGAATTTTACAATGAATTTTATGTCTACCTAGTGGTTATACCAATGATGTTTCCTGTACTTGCTTTTTATTATTTTGATGCATTTAAAAGTTAATTGTAGGGGCTGGAGCAGTTACAGCACTTGCCTGGCATGTGCAAGGACCAGGTTCAAACCCCAGCACTATATACACAACTGAGTATCAGAGCAACAAAGATCAGATTAAAAACTAAATAAAGGTTGATTTTCTCTTTCTCATTCTTCCTCTTTAAAAAAAAAAAAAATTGTAGCCAGGCACAATGGTGCATATCTGTAATCCCAGTGACTCAACTGAGGAGGCTGACGCAGGAAGATCACAAGTTTAAAAGTTCCAGGCCAGCCACAGCAACTAAACAAGGCCCTTAACAACTTAGCAAGACCCTATTTCTTTTCTTTTCTTTCTTTCTTTTTTTTTAAGAGAGAGGGACAGTGAGAGAAAGAGAGAAAGACAGAATCAATTTTATTTAGTTTTTCATGTGGTTTTTGTTGCTCTATCACTTGGTTATGTATGTGGTACAGGGGTTCGAACCCACATCCTCGTGCATGCCAGGCAAGCACCACAACTGCTGAACCACCGCTCCAACCACAGCAAGACTGTATTTCAAAAATAGGAAATAAAAAGAACTGGGGGTAGGGGATTACTGGAGAGGTAGCTCAGTGGTAGATTGCTTGCCTGGCATACAAGAAGACTCCGGTTTGATCCCCAGCACCACATATACATTTAAATGGAGGAAAAACAAAAAAACAGATGAAAAAAAATAAAATAAATGGGGATGTATCTCAGTGGTTAAGTGTCCCTGGGTTCAATCCCCAATACGAAAACAAACAAAAAAGTCAATTGTAGACTTTACTGTACTTCTCCCTAAATAGATTAGTATATATGTAATTACCTAGAGATTGATATTTGTTCAAAATCTCTTTCTTTCTTTTTTTTTAATAAAGAGATAGGGATATAGAGAGAGAATCAGTTTTATTTAGTTTTTCATGTCGCTTTTGTTGCTCTGACACTTTACTGTGCACATGGTGCTGGGATTTGAACCTGTGTCCTTGCGCATGCCAGGCAAGCGCTGTAACCGCAGAAACACAGCTCCAGCCCCAGAATCCCTTATTTTTCCTTTTGAGATAAAAGAAAAAAAAATTTTTTTTCAGTACTAGGAATCAAACCCACATCTTGTGCATGTGAGATAAGCCCTCTACCATTAAGCTACATTCTAACCCCATAAGAAAAAATTTTAAGGGCTGGGTGCAGTAGTGCATGCCTGTAATCCCAGTGCTGAGGAGTCTGAGGCAGGAGGGTTGAAAGTTCAAAACTAGCCTCAGACATCTAGCAAGGCCCTAAGCAAGTTAGTGAGAACCTGTCTAAAAATAAAAAGGGCTGGACTCAATCCCTGATAACAAAAACAAAATAAGAATTCAAACAAACACACAAAGGAAGGGCTGCAGTCCCTTGCCTTTGTGGGACTCTTGAATGAACCCAGCAGGAGGAGTCTTCCCTGCCTAAGAGGCAGAGGGGCTCAAAAACAGGATCCCAGTTCTTGCTTTGGAAGAAGCTAGGGCAAGTTACTTAACTTTCTGTGCCCCTGTTTACCTTCTGTGCAATGGAAATAATTTTAAGCTCCCAGAGTTAACAAATCTTTGTGATAATTTAATATTTTTTTTGTAAGAGAAGGAGAGAGTGAGAGAGAGATAAAGGAAGAATCAATTTTATTTATTTTTCATTTGGTTTTTGTTTCTCTGACACTTAGTTGTGTATGTGGTGCTGGAATTCAAACTCAGGTCCTCATTCATGCCAGGCAAATACTCTTTAACTGCTGAGCCACAGCTCCAACCTCAATTTAATTCTTTTTATTTTCTTTGGTAATGGGGAATGAACCAGGGGTGCCTAACCACTGAGACACATTCCCAACCCTTTTTATATTTTATTTTGAGACAGGGTCTCACTAAGTTGCTTAGGGCCTTGCTGAGTTGCTGGGACTGGCTTTGAACTGAGATGCTCTGATCCTTAGCCTCCCAAGCCACTGTGCCCATCTGCTTTTCTTCTTTTCTTTTCTTTTTAAGAGATAGGGAAAGAATGAGAGAGAGAAAGAGAGAATTTTATTTCTTTTTCCATCTGGCCTTTTGTTTGTCTGACACTTAGTTGTGTATGTGGTACTGGGGTTCAAACCCAGGTCCTCACATAAACCAGGTAAGCGCTCCAACTGCTGAGCCACCACTCCAGCCCCTGTCTGATATTCTTTGTTTGTTGATTTGTTTTTTAAAGAGAGAGAATCAATTTTATTTAGTTTTTCATGTGGCTTTCGTTGCTCCAACACTTTGTTTCGTACGTGGTGCTGGGGTTTGAACCTGTGCTCCCATGCAAGCGCCATAACCACTGAGCCACCATTCCAGCCCCTCATAGTCTTTTTTTTTTTTAAGAGAGAAGAACAATGACAGAGAGAGAGAGAGAGAGAAACAGAATCAATTTCAATTTTATTTAGTTTTTCATGGACTTTTCGTTGCGTACGTGGTGCTGGGGTTTGAATCTGTGTACTCGCACATGCAAGACAAGCTCTGTAACTGCTAAGCCACCGCTCCAGTCCCCTCATAGTCTTAATAATGGGGTACCACACATTTTTATTTTGTATTGGACTCCAATGATGAGCTGGTCCTGATAGAGCTTTCCTATTTAAAAATATAACACGGCTTGTCATTTTTTGGTCAGCGTAATGTTTTTGAAATTCATGTTGTTTGTTACATGTATGGAATACTTGTTATTTTATTGTGTTACTGGACAGTATTCCATCTTATGAACACACCATAGCTCATTTGTCCTTCTCCTTTTGGTGAACATTGGCTTGTTTCCACTTTGGGGCTCTGATCAATAAAGTTCCTATGAACATTCTTCTTAGGTTGTTTTCTGGACACAAGAAAACAGTTAGATGTCTCTGTGGAGCAGTAATGGAATTTTGGACAAGATATTCTTCTTAGAATTTCAAGATTAGCTTCTACCCACTTGATGCCTTCAGTCACTTCAACAACCCCCCAAATCCTCTGCACATCTACCTTCCAGAGAGGGCAGTATCATTTCTGCCTTAAATGATAGCATACCTTGATTTCAGGAGCACATTCAACATAATGTCTCAACGTTGCTATTGATAAGATAGAAAAATGTGGAGTATACACACAGTCTGCTGGACGAACAGAAAGAAGGTCACTGGGGCTGGAATTTGATGACCAAGGGAGGAGGTGCTTGAGGCAGGAGTGAGCTCAGGTAAAGCCTGACAGGTAAGGAATGTGGAGGTTATTCTAAGGTAGGGAGAAAAGCAGGGGCCAGACACGATTTATATTGTTAGAAGATAACTTCTGGGTGTTTTGTACAGAATGGATTGTAAGTGAGGCCGGAAATGAAGAGTCTGTTGCACTAGGTGAGAAATAATGTTAATTTGGGCAAGGATAATGTGACAATAGAGAGAAATATCGATATATAAGAGATATATTTTGACAGTTAGACAGCATTTTTTTTTAAAGAGAGGGACAGTAAGAGAGAAAGAATCAATTTTATTTAGTTTTTCATGTGCCTTTTGTTACTGGAACACTTCGTTGTGTACATGGGTACTGGGGTTCGAACCTGTGTCTTTGCACATGCAAGGCAAGCGTCATAAACATGGAGCCACTGCTCCAGTCCTATGAACCACCAACATTTCTAATAACCATGTGAGGTATGAGAGAAAGGGAAGAATCAAAGATGACCTCAAGATTTTTAGCTTGATCAGTTTGAGAATGGTGGTATCATTTGCTGACCTGAGGAGGATTTCAGGAGGAAGGGACTTGGGGGAAGTTTGAGTAGCCTATTAATGATACACAAAGCCAGGCATACAGGTGCATGCCTGTGATCCCAGAGAGTAGAGGCAGGGGCCTGGAGCAGTGGCTCACTGGTTATAGCGCTTGCCAGGCATGCGCAAGGACGTGGGTTCGAACCCCAGCACTACATACGCAACGAAGTGTTGGAGCAAAAAAAAAAGCCACATGAAAAACTAAATGAAATTGATTCTTTCTTTCTCTCTCTTACTGTCCCTCTCTCTTTAAAAAAAAAAAAAAAGATTGAGGCAAAAGGATCAAAAATTCAAGGCTATCCTGGGTAATATTAGTGAAACCTTCAGCAAGTCAGTGAGACCCTATCTCAAAAACTAAAAAGCCCTGGGTATGCAGTTCAGTGATACAGTGTCCCTGTGTTATCCTCAATACCCGTCCCCCAACACACACACAAAATCCATATATACCAAGTTGTCAAAATAACGTATGGTAGTGTGGCTACGTAAGTCCAAGCCTCCGTGGGACTCCTTCTCATTTAGGTAGTATTTTATCTATCAGTCTACCTACACAGGGCCTTATACGTGCTAGGCAAGACCTCTATCACTGATCTACACCCCTAACTCCAATAGGTAGTATTTTAAAGCTAAGGAAGTATATGAAGTAATTAGGGAGAGGGTGTAGATAGGGAAAAGAAGAATTTCAGGACTGAGCCCTGAAGCACTCCTTTTTTTGAAGATTTGGGTAGGGGTTGGGGATATAGCTCAGTTGGTGGAATGCTTACCTAGCATGCACAAGTCCCTGGGCTCAATCCCCAGCAAAAAAGAAAGTTGTTAAAGGAGGGAAGAAAGGAGATGGAGGAGCAATTGGCCAGTGAACTAGGAATACACTAGAAGAGATTTTCAAAATACCCTACATGCTGCTGCACTGGAGGAGGGGCTGGCCCTTGAGAAGAGCAGGATGACAAGAGAGGCAAATGCCTTAGTTCAAAAGGTAGTGGGAGAATGACACCTTTACTTTAACTATAGTGTCTTAGTGAGGTCACCAGTTGAGAGAAGGGTATAGGGGATGAGGATGAATAGATATGGGAGTTTCTTTTTTTATTTTATTTTACTTTATGTGTGTGTGTGTGTGTGTGTGTGTGGTGCTGTGGATTGAACCCAGGGCTTCAAGCATACCAAGCAAGCACTGTACCACTGAACCATATCCCCAGCCCTGCAAATTGTTTTGCTTTTGTTTTTAAAGAGAGAGGGAGCAAAAGAAAGAATCAATTTTATTTAATCATCTGGTTTTTGTTTCTCTGACACTTACTTGTGTATGTGGTGCTGGGGTTTGAACCCAGGTCCTTGCACATGCCAGGCAAGCACTCCAACCCCTGAGCCACCGCTCCAGCCCTGAGTTGTTTTTATTGTTGTTTGTGGTGCTGGGTATTCAGCCCAGGGCCTTGCACATGCTAGGCAAGTTCTCTACCACTTAGCTACATCTCCAGTTCAGGGATTTATTACTTTTAATTTAATTTGAAATAAATTTATGGAGCTGGAGCAGTGGCTCAGCCGTTGAAGTGCTTGCCTGGCATACATGAGGACCTAGGTTCAAATCCCATCACCACATACACAATTAAGTGTTAGAGAAACAAAGGCCAGATGGAAAAAATGAATAAAGGTGTTTCCTGGAGGTGGTGGCATGAGAGGAGAGTCCCAGCTGCTGCGGAGAGAGTCGTGGCAGGACAGGCATTTATAAAGTTTTTTCTACTATTTGACCGAGAATTGATCGAAAGTGCCGCTGAAACTGTAACCAAAGGAGGCATATGCTTCCAGTTAAAAAAATCTCAGGGAATGGGGCTGGAGCGGTGGCTCAGTGGTTTCAGCGCTTGCCTAGCAAGCACGAGGACCTGGGTTCAAACCCCAGCACCACGTACACAACTGAGTGTTGGAGCAACTAAGGCCATGTGAAAAACTAAATAAAGTTGTTTCTCTCTTTCTCTGCCTCTCTCACTGTCCCTCTCTATTAAAAAAAATAATAATAAATGAGAAAAAAAGAAAAAATTTTAAAAAATTGATTCTCTTTCTCACTCCTTCTCTCTCTCTCTCTCTCTCAAAGAGAGAGGGACAGTGAGGGAGGGAGAAAGAATCAATTTTTCAATTTTATTTAGTTTTTCACGTGGCTTTCATTGCTCCAACACTTCATTGTGTGCCTGGTGCTGGTTCAAACCTGCACGTTCATGCATGCAGGCAAGCACTGGAACCACTGAACCACTGCTCCAGCCCGTCTCCTTCTGACTTAAAAAAAAAATGAAATAATTTTGTATTTATGAGAGTTGCAAATATAATATAGAAAGTTTCTTTATGCCCCTTACCAAGTTACCCCTAATGTTAATATCTTACACGACCATGGTACCTTCATATTGACAAGATATTACTAAGCTACAGGCTTCATTTGGAATTTCCCAATTTTCCCATATTGTTTTTTCATTGTTCCAGGATGTCATGAAGGATCCAACATTAGTCTCCTCTAATCTATTTGATTCTAGTTCTGTCTTTTCCTATCTTTCATGACCTGGACACTCTTGAAGGTTACCAGACAGGTAGGTGTTTTATAGAATGTCAGGAGTTTCTCTGGTGTTTTTTCATGAGTAGACTGAGGTTGTAAGTCTGGGGGAAGAATGCACAAAGGCGGGACGCCCTGCCCTTCTTATCAAATCGTACCACCAGGTACAGGATATAAACATGGTTTATAACTGGTGATGTTAACCTTAATCACTTGGATAAGGTTGTATCTGCCAGATTTTTTCACTGTTAAGTTTCTACTTTTCCTTTTTCATTCTCTCTTCATTAGATGTGAGGAAATGGGGGTATAGCTCAGTGGTAGAACACTTTTCTAAAATGGGCTAGGCACTAGATTTGATCCCCAACACAAAAAAGCAAAACAAAACAAAAAACCCTGAAGGGAGTGAAGTGAAATTAACACCTCTGAAGGGAGGAAGAAGAACTGTGAAAGAATTTGTAGACATATGTTAAAACCATCAGACATCAGAGTTACAATAAATATCCTACAGGACATAATAGGCATTCTATTTTTCCTTGAAGTCCTGTAGTGTGGGAGTTTTTTAGGAAAAAAAAAGGGGGGAAGTGAGAAATAGTAATTTTAGAGTAGAAAAGTAAACTTTCTCGAGAAATTTGATAGTATTGCCAGTCAGTACAGTGTGTCCATTTGAGGTTTAGGTTCAGCAATTCAAATTGAAATCAACCAGCTCATCATGTGATTTTCTTTAGTAGTGACCTGTTGCTTAGGGGCAGCTTCTTATAGGGTGGCTATGTGGATTCAACCCAAATGGAATATTCTAGGTCATTATTGTAGAAAGGGACAAAGTCATTGAGGAAAGTATTTGCAAAAGTGGAATGAAAATGATGAGCCATGGAACCTAAGCAGGGGTTGGAAGTGAAGAAGAGAGAGTTGAGAGCGGTGGTTGTCAGAGGAGGTTGACAGGAGGCTCTCCTTGAGTAGGAGAGCCGAAAGGATAGGAAGTGGTAGCAGGGGTAAAGTGGCTGGGTGTGTGATAGGAAGAAATAGTTTAGGAATGCAGAGAATCGGAGGCAGGAGAATTGCAAGTTCAAGGCCAGCCTCAGAAACTTATTGAGATCCTTTTTCAAAATAAAAAAAAAGGACTGGGATGTAGCTTAATGTAAGGTGATGGTATAGTGCCCCCAGGTTCAGTCCCCAGTACCAAAAAATAAAAGGCAAGCAAAAAATCTATTCTACTCTGGCCCTTGGGTCACTGTGATTGAGGGGAAAGTAAAAAAGAACTTCAAGGAAGCAGAAGAGGCAACAAGGATGTTTGGTAGTGACTGCTCTGGAGTTGCTAAGGGCATGGTGAAAGAGTTTGGAAATGACCTGAGAGGGCTTCAGAGGATTTGAGGAGGCACTTGGTACCTGGATGAGTTTCCAGGGATGATGTTGGATGACCTAAAAGTTTCTTCTTCTGGGATTCACTGAGGCAAATGGGAATACAAGGCACCATGGGATTAGCCTGAGAGGCTGTCAGAGAGAAATGGGAAATCAGCCTAAACTGTATGAATTTTGGAGAGTTAATAGGAAGATTAGGGGGCTAAGGAATGACTGTTCTCCCCTGCAGGAGACCTGTTGATGGCAACCTTGGTGGTGGGGGATGTTAAGTGCACTCTCTGGGAGGGTATGGTAATGTGAGGGCTGTGGGGTGACTGGCCATACCTTAGTAACTACCGGATTGGTTGAATCATGATCATTAATAACTATTTATCAGGCATCTACTTGGTCTACGATTTAACCATTTGACACTGTAAAAAGTGTAGTGTCCTTTGAGCCAGCTGGGGAGGAAACAGTTGGCTCCAGGATGACTGAGACTTAAATAGAAGGAAATGTATGACAAACAGAGCTGGACCTTCACCTTTGCCTTATCAGGAGCCGGGAGGGGTGGGTCTTTTATGATGGGTCATTTATAGTGTGCGCAACCTCCCTGAGAAAGCCTGAGAGCTTTTTTTCAGGCAGGGCAGTGTTCATGTTTAATGAGACCTGTGAAGCATTTACGTAATTATGAGGAGCTTCCTCTCTAGGAAACCGCTGCAAACAAAGATTCCAGTGTGGGTTCTCTTTTTGTGTGTGTATTGGAGCGAGGTAGTGCTGGGAATGTAACCCAGGGTGTTGAGTATGTTATGTAAACACTCTGCCTCTGAGCTGTATCCTCAGGCCTCTAGAGTAGGGGTTCCCACTCTCCCTCTTCCTTCCTCCTTCTCTCCCTCCCTCTCTGTCTCCGTCTGTCTGTCTCTCTCTCCCTCTCTCTCTCCAGTGCTGGGGATTGAACCCAGAGACACTCTACCACTGAGCTACACCCTACCCATTTTTATTTTTTATTTTGACACAGGGTCTTGCTTAAATTGCCCAGATTAACCTTGAACTTGCAATTCTCCTATCTCAGCCTCCCAAGTCTGGATTGCAGGTGTGTGCCTCTGCACCTGACTCTATGTGTGACTTCTTTAGGAGTCCTTTGAGAGCTAATGCACTGGCTGTCTGCAAGGACTGATAAGGAAAATGCAAGGACTGATAAGGAAAAAAAGAATACACACTTAGATTATTTTCCTTTCTGGAATGATCTGTATGTCCCAGCTCCTAAGATGTCCTGGAAAGTTTGAGTGTATGACATGAATGAACTAAATGTCACAAACTTAAATTTGTATCCTACTCAGGATGAGTTATCAAATGTCATAGTTTCACTAAGCCATATACAGTACACATCATCTCTGTACACAGAACTGACTCAGAAAGTACCCAGCTTGATAATGTTCCTGGGAGTCCTGTTGTCCCCATCCTCTACTACAAAGGATCAGCAGTCACTGAGGACTAAGAGGAGAGATGATTGCAGTGAATTATAGAAGGAAGTAATAAAAGGAAGTCAAGAAGGCAGAGAGAGGAGGGGTGGGGGATCTCATGTCTTTGCTGGTTCACTGTTTGCAAAAAAAAAAAACGCAGAACTTCCAGGAGGGAAGTCTGGTGAACAAATAAAATAATGAGCACATTTCCATTTCCATGTGGAACTATTTGGGTGGATTAACAGCTGCTTA
>PVKS010029208.1:0-25592 GCA_004027875.1 Aplodontia rufa | reverse complement strand
CACAAGATACTCATTTAATGCAAGAGTTCTTCTGGGGGAAACTGCAACAGGTAAAGCCCAAGGTGGTCATCCATGTTTTGGCATTACCCCTGGATAACAAATTATATATACATTGGTTACTGATGGTTTGATAATGTTTCCCCCTCAATAGTATCTCTATATACTTCTAATAAAAAAAATAAAAAAGAATGAATTGTAAATTGAAATTCACGAGGGATATAGGACTTCAAATATAAAAAATCACAATGATCACATTCCAAGACATCATGAAAATGCCTGACAGACAGAATAAGGACAGGATTTTAAAAGCCTCAAGGGAAAAATGATAAATGATATTTAGAGGTAATCCAATCTGGATATTAGTTGAGTTCTCATCCAGACCCTAATAGCAAGGTTGGCATGGAATATTATATACCTGTTTCGGAAAGATAATGGATGCCAATGAAGAATACTATACCCAGCAAAATTAAGCTTCAAAATGAAAGTGACATAAAAACACTCCATGATAAAAGCTAAAAGAATTCATAACTTGAAAGCCTGTACTTCAAAAAAAACTCAATAAAATATTTCTTTCTTTCTTTTCTTTTTTTAGGGAGAGGGACTGAGAGAGAGAGAAAGAGAGAATCAATTTTTACTGAATTTTTCATGTGGCTTTCATTGCTCTGACACTTCGTTGTGTATGTGGTCCTGGGATTTGAACCTGCATCCTTGCACATGCCAGGCAAGCATGGTAACCACTCTGCCACCATTCCAGCTCCTCAACAAAATATTTCCTAATGAAAAAATGAAAAATAAAGATGAAAACCAGCATAAGGACACATTACACTAGAATAACAATCAAAAGATAGCATATCCAATTTAAACACAAGAAATAAATAAAAATGGCAGGAAATAAAAATCATCTCTCTAATAATAATATTGAATGTAAATGGTCTAAACTCTTCAATCAAAGACAGGTTGGCAGGTTGGATTAAAGCACAAGATCCAACAGAACGCTGCCTGCAAGAGATTCACTTCATAGCAAAGATATCCACAGACTGAAGGTGAAGGATGGGAAAAACTTACCATTAATATGGTTATCAAAAACAAGCAGGGGTTACTATTCTCATATCAGATAAAGTGAACTTCAAATCAAAATTAACTGGAAGATACAAAAAAGGTCATTTTATACAACTCAAGGGAATAATAGATCAACAGGATATATTGACTATAAATATTTATGCTCCAAACTATGGATCCTCTACATACATCAAACAAATTGTTCTCAATTTTAAGAACCAAATTGATCACAATACAATAAATTCTGTGTGACTTTAACACACCTCTTTCGTTAGTGGATAGATCATCCAAACAAAAATAAGCTAAATATAGATCTGAGGTATATAATTACAATTTATACCTTATAGACATCTGTAGAGTAATTCATCCATCAACAACTGAATTCAATTCTCAGCAGCAGCAAAGAACATTTTCTAAAATGGATCATATTATGGAAACAAAGGAAATCTTAGCAAGTACAAAAGATAGAGGTAATACCTTCCATTTTATCAGATTATAAGGGAATGAATTAGAGATCTACAATAACATAAAAAATAGAAACCACTTTAACAACTAGAGATTAAATAAGACACTCTTAAATGAAGCATGAATAGTAGAAGAAATTAGGGAGGGAATTAAAAATTACTTAGAGATAAAAGATAACTGTGATATCAAAATCTGTGAGAAGAAGTCAGATCTAAGAAGAAAGTTCATAGCATTGAGTTCATTCATTAATATAAAGAGGGCTGGAGTGGTGACTCAGTGGTTACAGCACTTGCCCGGCATGCACGAGTACATGGGTTCAAACCCAGCACCCATGTACACACAACTAAGTGTCAGAGCAATGAAAGCCATGTGAAAAACTCAATAAAAATTGATTCTGTCTCTCTATCTCACTGTCCTTCTCTCTTAAAAGAAAAGAATATAAAGACACCAAATAAATAACCTTACATCTGAAAGCCCTAAGAATAAACCAACACCAAAATCAGTAGAAGACAGGAAATAATTAAAATCAGAACAGAAATCAGTGAAAGAAATTAAACAGAAATAAAAACAGGAAAAAAATAGCTTAAAATATCTGTTTGCCAATGACATGATTGTATATTTAGAAGCCAAAACATCTCTGTCAGAAGACTTCTAGAGCTCATAAATAAATTCAGCAAGGTAGAAGGATATAAAATCAATAACCATAAACCAATTGCATTCTTATATTCTAATGATGAACTTGCTGGAAAAAATTAGGAAAAATTAGGAAAATTAGGAAAAGTATACCATTCACCACAGCTTCAAAGAAAGAAAAAAGAAAGTGATTGGGAACCAATCTAACAAAAGAGTGAAGGACCTCTACAGTGAAAATGATACAACACTAAACAAAGAAATTGAGGGAGACCTTAGAAGATGGAAAACCTTCCATGTTATTGTATAGGCAGAATTAATATTATTGAAATGACCACATTGCTGAAATCTCTATATAGACTCAATGCAACATCCCTCAGAATTCCAATAATGGTCTTTACAGAATTAGAAAGAGTCATGAAATTCATTTAGAAAACTGAAAACTGTAATAGCCAAAGCAAGTCTTAGCAAGAAAAACAAAGTAGAAGACATCACAATACCAGTTTTCAAATTATACTACAGAGCCATAGTTACAAAACAGTATGGCACTGGCACTAAAACATGCATGAACAGAATAGAACAGAAGAACAAAAGAAATACATGTAAATATAGTTAACTCATACTAGACAAAGGTGCCAAAAACAAAAGTTATAGAAAAGTCACCATCTTTAACAAATGGTTTTGGCAAACCTAGAAATGCATGCGTAGCAGAATTAAATATAATTCATTTCACCCTGCACCAAACTCAAAGTGTATAAAAGTTCTAGGAATTAGGCCAGAAAACCTGCACCTAATAAAAGAAAATGTAGGCCATCTCTAGGAACTCATTTCCTTAACAAGACTCCCAAAGCACAAGAAGTAAAATAAAAAATCAACAAATGGGATAGCATTAAATTAAAAAGCTTCCTCATCAAAGAAAACAATTAAGAGCATGAAGAGAGAACCTACATAAGGGGAGAAAATCTTTGCCACCTGCACCTCATGTAGGACATTAATATTTAGGATATACAAAGAATGCTAAATCCTTAACGACTAAAAAGCAAATAACCCAATTAAAAAATGGGCAAAAGAATTAAACTTTTCAAGAGAATAAATGCAAATTGCAAATTATCAACAAACAGAGGCTGGAACAGTAGCTCAGAAGTTATGGCACTTGCCTGGCATATGTGAGTACATGAGTTCAAACCCCAGCATCATGTATACAACAAAATGTCAGAGCAATGAAAGCCACATGAAAAACTCAATAAAACTGATTTTCTCTTTCTCTCTTTCTCATGTCCTATTCTCTTTTTAAAAAAATCACCAAATATATGAAAAATTGTTCAACATCTCTAGCAGTTATAGAAATGCAAATTAAAACTAAAGTGAGATTTCATCTCAATCCAGGTAGAATGGCAATTATCATTTCCTCTACTATAGTTCCTACCACTCTTGCTTTTTTGGTGAGCCCTTCATGATACTTGTGACTCTGTCTAAGGAAACCAAAGGACAACATTTTCTGTCTTTACACTATGGATTTCTATGTGTGCACTAGATTTAAAATTTGGTAAAATTTTTACTGCAAGATTAAAATTAAAATAAATGATGAAGAAAAATTTCTTAATAGTCATAATAGACCATAATGGTTGTGTTTTCTTTTTCTCTCTCTTTTTTTTATACCAGGGATTGAACACAGAGGTGCTTAACTACTAAACCACATCCCCAGCCCTTTTTATTTTTTATTTTGAGGCAGGGTCTTTCTAAATTGCTTAGGGCCTTGCTAACTTACTATGACTGGATTTGAACTTGTGATCCTCCTCCCCCACCTCTGAAGCTGCTGGGATTTCAGGCATGCACCACCATACGCAGCAATTATGTGTTCTTAAGGACAATATTAATAAAATGAGAGTGACCTCAAATACCAGGTCAGGATCTGCTATTATGGCTTCTGGACTATGGGTCCAGGCCTACTTAGAAGACTCAGGGTCCAGGTCAGCCTCCACAGAATTAGGATATAGAATTATTCCTTCAGAAAAAGTTTCCAGGCCTGTCCCAGTGTCAGGAAAGGCCCAATCAGCATGAAAGTCTACATAATATAGATATGCCATGGACCCAAGGTGCAACAAATTTGGCTCAGTAAACCCACAAATGGGCTTACCCTAGATCCTAAGCCCAAATTGGACTCCAAGGACCAAGACTCCAGGTCACATCCTAATAACCCAGCATTCAGGTTTATCCAAGAACCTAGACAAATTTTACTACACAGATATATGAACCACCTAGTACTTTGTGGACCCAGACCTTAGATCATCCCTTATGGACATTGGTTGGATACCTGTCCTCATAGACATAAGAACTAGACCCATCTCCACAATCAAGACAACAAGTACACTCAGAAGAATGTCATAGTTGACCAGCTCCCATGAAAAAGGATCCAGACCTACCCAATAAGACACACCATAGACTATAAGCCCAACTCTGTAGACCTAGTCATCAGATTCATGAGCAGCCTAAAAAGTTATTTCAATCAGTCTATCTGAGGCCCCCAGTAGTAATCTGCCCATGGAGAATGTCAAGTGGATTCATCAGAATTACTAATGACTGAATGGTAAATATCTGTCTATGCAGAAAACAATAAGTAAAAGATTGGACTAAAGTGCCTATTTCTTCAAATGCACAAAGAGCAATGCATTTGAAGGATCACATACGATCAGGCAAACACAATCTCACCAAAGAAGTAAAATACCAGTAATTGACCCTAAAGAAATGGAATTGACAAATTAGCTAATAACGAATTCAAAATAATCCTCTGAAGATTATTTTATTGTAGTTCACTCAGTGAACTATAAGAAAATATACATATATAGCAAAAGAAAACCACAAAAATAATATATAAACAAAATAAAGGAATCAACAAAAAATACTTAAAGAAAAAACAAATTCTGAAGTTACAAAACAAAATACTGAACTAAAAAATTTCATAGACTGCTGCAACAGCAGACTTGATCAAGCAGATGAAAGGAAAAGTGAGCTCAAAGACAGGTTATTTGAAATTATGAAATTGAAGTAAATATGGAAAATAAAAACAGAAAGAATAGAGGGACGATTGGAATTATAGGATGTCAGCAAAGAAACTAATAAATGCATTACATATATTCCATAGGGAACACTGAAAAAGGCAGCATGTCTATTCAAAGAAATGATGGCAGCTGGGTATATGGCTCAGCCAGCATGCAGAGGCAGGAGGATCACAAGTTCAAAGCCAGACTCAGCAACTTAGTGAGGCCCTATATAACTTCATAAGACCATGTCTCAAAATAAAATAGTAAAAAGGGATGGGGATGTGGCTCAATGGCTGATTTACCCTGGGTTCAATGGTCGCTATCAAAAAAATTAACTAAAATAAATTAATTAAATATGGACAAAAAGACTTCCTATATTAACAGAAGAAAAATGAACATTCAGCTCAACCAAAAGCACCACCAAACAGATTAAACATAAAGAGTCCTTCACCAAGATATATTCAACTCTCAGAAGTCAGGGACACATAAGCTTCTTTTTATTGTTTTTAAATTAAATTTATTTTAACTGACACAAAGAACCGTTCATTTTTATGGGACACAACTGATGTTTTGAAAATTATGTGCATTGTAGAATGTTTGAATTCATTCAATGCATATTCTCAAATATAATTTATTTAGAGTGAAAATATTTAAAATACTTTATTTAAAAATATACAAGATATTGTCAATACATTGCCAGAAATGTTACTCCTGTTTAACTATAATTAAGTGCCTAGTTTCCAACATTCATTATCCCTGTGTACCCCTGATTTTTCCCAACCTCTGGGTAACTATTATTTGATTCTCAACTTCAATGAGTTTTTTATAACTTACATATTAAAGAGATCACATGGTACTTGTCTTTCTGTATCTGTCTATTTCAATTAATATAATAGTATCCTGTTCCATTCATGTTGTTGCAAATGACAGGGTATAATTTTTCTTTGTCTGTATGGTATTACATTGGGTACATGTACTAAATTCTCCAGATGCATTCATTGGTTGATGTACTTTTAGGTTGTACCTTTCCTTGCTATGGTGAATAGTATTGCAATATACCTGAAAGTGCAGATGTCTTCTTGAAATATTGGTTTCATTTCCTTTGAATACATACACAGTGATTGGATTGATGAATCATATGATAGTTCTATTCTTAATCTTTTTGAGGAATGTCCATACTGGTTTCTATATTAGCTTTACTAATCTACATTCCCATTAATAGTGTAGGAATTTCCTATTTCTCCATATCATCACCATGATTTGCTATTTTTTGACTTTTTCATTACACCTATTCTATCATGAGAGTTATTTCATTATACCTTCAATTTGCATTTCACTGATGATGAGTGATGCTGAGCATTTTTAATCCACTTGTTGGCTCCTTGTATGTTTTTTTAAAGAAGCAACTAGACAGGTCTATTGTCAGTATTTAAATTGGGTTATTTGTTTGCCTGTAAGAACATACATGAACTGAATGTAAAAGGATGGGAAAATCATTCTATTTACATGAAAACCAAAATAGACCACATACAGTTAAAACTATATCATATAAAATAGGTTTAAAGTCAAACTTCATATAGAAATAAAGAAAGTTATTATATAATTATAAAGGATCAATTGTATAGAAAAATATAACTATTATAAAAATATATGCAACCAACATGCCAGAATCTAAATATTTTCTTAAAATATTGACAGAACCAAAAGCAATATACAATTTCTATGTAATCCCCACCAAAATACCAATGACATTCTTCACAGAACTGGAAAAAACAATCTTTTAAATACATTTGGAAGAATGAGAGATCCAGAACAGTCAAAGCAAACCTAGCAAGAAGAGTGATGCATAAAGCATCAAAATACCCAATCTCAAATTTTACTATAGATCTACTGTTACAAAAACAGCATGGTATTGGCATATAAATAGATGTGAAGACCAACAGAAAAGAGTAGAAGACACAGAGTCAAACCAATACACTTATAGCCGTATGATACTTAACAAATATGAAAAAAAAATGTTGAAGAAAAAAGCCTTTTTAAAAGTGTCTGGGAAAACTGGACACTCATATGTAGAAGAATAAAACTAGTTTCCTATCTCTCACCTAGCACAAAAGTCAAATAAAAAATGGATCAAAGACAGGAATTAGACCAGAAAGCTTTCAATTGCTGAAAGAAAACATAAGGTCAACACCACATCGTATTGGTGCAGGCACCAACAATCAATAACTGTGCCATCATTAAATTTAAAAGTTTTTGCATAGCCAAGGAAATATGAGCATGAAGAGAGAGCCTATAGAATGAGAGGGAAATCTTTGCCAGTTACTCCTCCTACAGGGGATTAAAATCCAGACTACATAAAGAACTCAAAAAACTTAACACCCAAAACCAAATAACCCAATCAAAAAATAGGCAAAAGAATCTGGCAGGGAGTTTCTCTCCTTGCTTCCTGGAGCCATGCCTTGATCCACTTCCCTCTGCCACACTCTTCCATCGTGATATCCAACCTCACCTCAAGCCCCAGGGAATTGAGCCAGTCTTCTATGGACTGAGACCTCTGAAACCGTGCACTCCTAAATAAACTTTTCCCTCTAAAATTATTCATATCAGGTCCTTGGATCACGACAATGAAAAAGCTGACTAAAACAAATTGATACCAAGAAGTGGGGTCATTGCAGTGACTAACATGACCATGTGGTTTAGAAGTTTTTGGAGCTTATTGGAACTTGTAGAAGAAATTTTGGAAAGTTTAATTAGTCAAGGTAGAAAAGTTTTAGATTGTAGTAAATAGAACTTAATGGGCAATTCTGGTGGGAGCCCAGAAGACCTGGATGCATATAGGACTGTGCTAAGTAAAAACAGGGCTCAAGGGCTGGAGTGGTGGCTCAGCGGTTTCGGCGCTTGCCTGGCAAGCATGAGGACCCGGGTTCAAACCCCAGCACCACATACACAACTGAGTGTTGGAGCAACTAAGGCCATGTGAAAAACTAAAAAAAGTTGTTTCTCTCTTTCTCTGTCTCTTTCACTGTCCCTCTCTTTAAAAAAAAAAAAAGACAGGGCTCAAGAAGCTTCTGAGAAGAGGGACTCTATTAGAAATTGGACTGAAGGTCATTCATGTTATTCTGGCTAAGATCTTTTCTGCATTTTGCCCATGTCCTGAAACTTTCTGTGAAATTGATTTTAAAAGTGATAAATTCCATAATCTGGGAGAAGAAATTTCTAAATAGCACACTATTCAAGCAGTAGCATGGATATTGCTGATAGCTTTTAACTAATGAGAAGTAGAAAGATTTGAAAAACTTGGACTTGAAAGATTGGAATAAAACTGGGTCTATAGACATTGCAATTGTTAAAGACATTACCACCACTGAAGATTCTAAAGACTTTGCCCAGAGGAAAAAAGATGGCTTGAGGGCATCTCAGGAATTGGCAAGACCACACCCATCTCAAGCTGAAGGGAGTAAAAATTCCTTGGAAAGGAGACCAATGGATCAACCTTCTTGCACAAGGGGGTCTAGGAAGTTTTTTTTATTATGCTCAGACACCCAGGCATTCAGAGGCTGCTACATTCCTGGTCCCTGAAGTCTTAACTACTGCTAGAGTGGCAGACATTGGAAACACCACATGGTACTGGATCTGAAGGATTGCAGGATGTTGAATTTGGGGGTCAAGGAGACTTCGCTGAGATTTCAAAGGAAGACCTCGGAGGCCAGGCTAAGTGCCCCATGGTCAGAGTCCCTATAGGCAGCCCCCTGATAAAGCTATGCATGGACATGTGAGGAGTAAGCCAATTCTACAGGGGAGACCCCCCACCACCACCACCACCAAGATTATGAAATGCCAGTACTTCAGACTATCTGCCCAGGAAAGCTGCAGGAATTAAGCACAAACAAACCAACAGAGAGGCCATGTACACTGCAACCAGCAAGGCCACAGGGACAGAGCTACACAAGTATTTTATAGAGAACATCATGATACATGTGCTCCAGATGCCAGATATGGAACTACAGGAATTGTTTGCCCAAGTTGATTTCAGTCTTTTGGCCCCTTCCCTTTGTTTCTATACCTTTGTATTTCTAAATTGAAATATTTATTATGTGGCTTTATATACTGAACATATGTAACTTGATTTGATTTTTTATAGGAGTTCACACAGAGTTCGCTTTGAATCTCAGTGGAGACTTTGGACTTAAACTTTTGGGCAATCTTAGAACTTTTGAGACTATGGGGACTCTTGAAAATGGATTAAATGCATTGCTCATTGTCACACTGTCATGAGCTTTTGGGGGTCAGGTACAGAATATTATGGATTGAATGTGAGATGTCCCCAAAAAACTCGTGTGTGACAATCCAAAAAGAAAGATGACTTGAGGACATCTCAGGAATTGGTAAGACCACATCCATCTCAGACTCAAGGGAATAATTCCTTGGAGATGAGACCAATGGAGCATCCTTCCTTACACATGGAGCCTAGCAATGTTTTTCAACATTCTAAGCCACTCAAGCACTCAGAGACTGCTACAGCATGGTCCCTGGCATCTTGGCTACTGCCTGAGATGGTGGCAAACCTTGGTAGCAAACATGTGGTGCTACTTCTGCAATATTCCAGAATGCTAGAGTTAGGGGAAGTTAGTTTTCCACTGAGATTTTAAAGGAAGGCCTGTGAGGCCAGGCAAAGTCCCCCAGCATCAGAGTCTCTGCAGGCAGCCCTGAGAGGGTAATGCATGCAAATGTAAGAATGAAGCCAAAACTGCAGTGGAGACTTCGGATATTAAGAAATGCCAGGGCAAGTGGGAACAGTAGCTCAGCAGTGATGTGCTTGCCTCTCATGTGTTTAAACAGCAGCACCAAATGCACAACTAATTGCCAGAGAAACAAAGGCCAGATGAAAACATTAAATAAAATTGGTTCTGTCTTTCTCTCTCCATCTCTCTCTCTCTTCATAAAAAAAGAAAAGAAAGAAAAAGAAAGCTCAGGAATCGAGCACAAACAAGCCAAGAGAGAGGCCATGTGGACTGCAACCAACAAAACCATATGTACAGAGCTGGACAAGCCCCTTGGAGAGAACACCAGGATGTCATGTGCTCCAGATGCTGGACATGGAGCTACAGGACTTGTTTGACTAATTGGATTTCAGCCTTGCTTTGGTTCATCCCTTCTTTCTATGCTGTTTTATTTCTGAATGGAAATATTCACTATGTGCCTTTAAATATTGGACATATATAACTTGATTTGATTTGCCTTGAATCTGTGTGGAAATTTTGGACTTGAACTTCTGGGCAATCTTAGAACTGTTAAGAATATGGGGACTCTTGGGAATAGACTAACTGTATTTCGCAGTATGAGATTGTAATGAGATCTTGGGGGGCCAGGAGTGGATGTTATGGTTTGGATGAAAGATGTCCCTCAAAAGCTCAATTTGTGAGACAATGCAAAAAGTCTATGAGATAAAATGATTGGGTTATGAGACCTTAACCCAACCAGTGAGATACCCCCGTATACCATAATACCTATAGGCTATTATGGTGTGGCTGGAGAAGGTGGGTCATTGGCAGGGCTGTGCTTTGGGGTATACATTTTATATTGGCAATTAGAGTCTCTGTTTCTGATAATCATGTGAGCTGCTTCCCTCCATCACTCTCGTCTGTCATGATGTCATTCCTCACCTTAAACCCTAAGGAATGGAGCTGGACTTCTATGAACTGATTTCTCTGAAACATTGAGCCACCAAAATAAACATTCTCCTAGAGTTGTTGTCATCAGATCCTTGGATTACAGCAATGAAAAAGCTGTTTAAAACAGTAAATGGATGGATATGGAGAACATAATATTAAATGACATATGCCAGACAGAAACAAGGGCCAAATCTTGTCTCTCGTGTATGGAAGCTAGAGCAAAATAAGGGAAAGAAGGTAGAAGGGATCATATATCAATCATAAAGATATACAGAAGATCAGTGGAGTAGGAGGAGATAGGAAGGAGAGACAGAAAAAGGAGAAAATGTGGAATGGATTTAACAAAATCATGTTATATGCATATGAATATATATAATAGGGAATTTTAGCTTTACATATATGTTGAAAGCATCAACCAAAAATAAACAAATGAGCAAGATAGATCTGCAGAAGAAGTGTTATTGTCAACAGAAGAACTGAGCAAGACACACACAACAGTTAACATACAGATTTATTGAAGGTGAAGGTGGAAGTAGGACTCGAAAGAATGGAATGCACGAAGCAAGAGAGAGGCTTGAGGCCCTAATGGCTCAAAATTATACCTATATATTGAGGTATGAAGAATTTTCTTCCCTATACAGACTGATTGAAGACTTCACCCCATTTAGTCTTTACCCACTTTACCCACTGTTTACTTTATGATACCCACCGGGAGCTAGCCCCAGCAACTCTTAGAGTCCCTGAAAGATGAGTGGACTTGGCACAAAGGAATGACAAGAACCTCTGGAGCAAGTTGCAAGAGTCACAGCAAGTTGCTAGAGCAAAATGTTGTCTGTTCTTTATTGTGATGTATTTTTATACAGGCAGCAAAACAATACTTTCATTAATGTTTCTCTGACATTAACCATCAATACAACATACTCCCTTGACACAGTAACCCAATGACCACACACTGACCATCTGTCCTTATTTAGACCACACACTGACCATCTGTCCTTATTTAGGTAACAGATATTGCCTCTAAGACTATACAAAAATTAAATTTAAATCTAATCATATTCTGTAATTAATTATGCAATATATTTCTAAATATTAATTCTATTATCATACTTAAAGTATACCATTCCTATGTCTAAAATATTTCTTATTTAAAACCACAACCTATAAGATCTCACTAAGGGGAAACAGAAACTTAAGATTTTCTAGACATAAGACTATATCACATACTATTTAAGTTCTAACAGCTGCATATTTTAGACCTGGTTTATCTGGATAAAAAGATCAATTTCCTATGAGTAAAATTAACTATATATGTAAGCATTTTTGTAAAGACATACTCCACTGCAGCTACTCTATCTTATCTAAAATTACTTACTCTGATGGTTAAATTAACATACTACTAAATCAACTTGTTATTGAATCCTAATAATTAATCCTAGGTCTAACATCAATCTTATAATAATATTATTGTATAATTATCTTGTAATCTAAAAGGTAGAAACTTATTCTGATAAAAAAACAATGTAATTAAAGGGTAGAAAACATTCTTATTTCACCTTCAAGATACAATTAGGGCACTTAATTCTAAGATATGTGTACATATGCTGTTTCTTTGTTCTTTTGTTCTACAACTCCAAGGTGGCCCTAGTCTACCAAGTCTTTGTAAGAAAGGCAGGCGTCGTACATCAGTCCATTTGCCAATAACATTAACTATATACATAAGGTGGTCCTTGTACAGTTGGAATAACATATTTCATATCAACAGCCTGTATTTGTGCTTGAACTTCAGGGGGCTTTGGAGAGGTCAGTAAGGGGGCCATCAACATAGACTTAAGGTTAAAATTTTGTTTTCCAAGATTACCACACGTGGTATTGCAAGGACCCTCCTCAACACTCCATAACATGGATTGAGTAACATATTTCTCATGATATGTAGCCTATTTTGAACCTGAATAAATTTCTAGGAAAAGTACAGCACACATAATTCCTACAAAACAGCCAATTCCTAGAAGGGATGGTTTTGGCAATCTCCAGGGCTGGCTTTGCCTAGCCTATCCCCAAACCTGGACTTTGTCAGGCAGAACTTAGGTGAACATTGCCTCCACCAGACACCTAATTGGAACACTCTCCAATTTATCCCCATTGGTCATTTTAAAATTCCAAACCTGCAGTGGGAGTCATCATGGTGATAAGTCCTCAGTGGTAGGCTTGCCATGG
Source organism: Aplodontia rufa (assembly GCA_004027875.1). NCBI lineage: Eukaryota > Metazoa > Chordata > Mammalia > Rodentia > Aplodontiidae > Aplodontia > Aplodontia rufa. The sequence continues at coordinate 12,508 of PVKS010029208.1, read as the reverse complement.
TAACGGGACTTATTCTTCTCCCTATCTTGTCCTCCAGTGGCAAATTTCTTATACCCTGCCTCTGCCACCTTCAATTCCCTGAACTCCTACCTAACAGAAGAGGGAGGAGGCAGAAGGACACTGAGAGTAAATCAAATTTCTTGTGTGTATGATTTTGTCAGTCAACCCAACTTCTATACAAATTATAATGTTCTAATAGAGCAAGAGAGTAAAAAAGGGAATAATAGAGAGGAAAGATGGGGGACAGATAGACAGGAATTCTGGCAGAGTGCGGTGAGAAATGGACCACGGCCTGCTCCCCGGCATCCTTGGTCCCCAGCCCCAAGATAGCTAGTGAGCAAGGTGACAGGCCAGGCCATGGTCTCTGCCCTGAGGGTACCTAGAGCTCCTGGGGGAGCTGCACACTGGCCTGCCCGGGCTCTGAAGAAATCCTAAACTTCTCCCCTGCTCAGATGACCTTAACGTGGAAGCCACCTGTGGGGACCTGACCCCAAGTGCTGCCATGTCTCTTAGCCCAATCCTGTCCTGTCCAGGAGAAATCAATGGTGAGAACATATTGTCTTTGGATGGCAGCGGGGTTGGTATGATGAGAAGGGTGGCCACTAGACCACTACAGTGGGCATCAGTGACTTCAAGGGCTAAGAGGGCAAGTGGACTCTGGAACACACCGCCAGCCTGCGATAGACAGTGGAGCCAGTCAGTCAGAGCCATGTGTCAGAGCTTCATCAGGTTCCAGGAGACCTCAACTTGTCCCCAACGCAACAAAGGCCTTAATTAACGGTCCTGGAGTCCTGGAAGGTAAGTGAAGCCCTGGATGACACGGTTGGTCGACCTTCCACAAGAGAGACAGATGGTAGAGGAAAGCCCCACATTTCAGCAATAGAAAATGCCCACCATCCTTTGGGAAAATTTATTGTTCGCTTTGTAGTAGGCCTGTGTATATAATGTGAAAAATCTGCTCTCAATTCCCTGAACCTTTTTTGAAAGTAAACTTTTACTACATCTGGACATTGTAGATGTAAAGAAATTGCCAATTTATGTAGAGGTAGAAAATAACACTGCTTATAAATGATCATTAAAAAAAAACAAACAAACAGCCAAGAATCCTTCTGAAAGTGACTTTGAAAAGGAGATGTTAGACTGCCTCCAGGAGCCACACTTGTGCACGTTTGTTCAGTGGGTTAAGGGCACATGGAGAAGACTTTAACCATGAGAAGAAAGTGGTCCTGTGCCAGACTAGTTATAGAGATATAGAGGCATTTTTTAAATTACAACCATTGTGCATTAGTAAATATATTTTGCACATTTTCTGTTAAAATTCCTAGGAAAAATTGACTTCTGAAAATTTGAGCATGATAACCATGTGAAATGCCAGAATACTCATATTTGAATATTTTCAAATTAGAATTATTATTACATTTGTACAATTAATTCAAGATGGTCAGTTATATAGGGAAAACTAAGTCCTCACTTGAATTGGCTAGTCTATCTAGAGGTTTTGAAATGCTCAATATATTTTAAATGTAGAGATAATGAAATATCTCATTGTAAATATATTTTTGTTCATATTAAATATTGTCTTTTGGGAATGGAACTGATAAACGAACTCTATTGGCAATATAATATCATCTGTAACTGTTCAGTGATGTGGAGAAGGTAGGAGGGAAGCAATTGCAAAAGGTAATATGTGTGTTCATACTTGCATATTTTCAGACACCATTTTTTCAGTATGTTTTGTGCATTTTGTTTTGCTATGTATATAGTGTATATAATGGAAAACTGACTCCCAATTTTTCAAGATCTAGTCTCTAGATATTCAATAAGTTGCAAGCGTATGACCAAGTAATTAGTAAACTTTAGAACATGTTATATATTTCGTGTTGAAATTCATAGAAAAGCTTTTCATCTATAAGTAACTTCTGAATATGAATTTGTTCAAGCATCTCTAAACATTATATATGACTATATTTATCTACTGGACTGAAATAGGGAGAAGAAAACCACAAGGAAAAAGTCCAAGGAAAAAATGGTCATATTAGAAGATACTTCAGACTACAACCATTACTATGTGTGCAATTTTATTTACCAGTGCTCTGTGTACAGTGGAAATGTACTTACATGCGATATCTAGTCCTTCTATATATTTAGAAGTGCCTGATATATTTAAAAGTAGAAGCAGTAAAATAAAACTCTTTATAAATAGTTTTTTAAAACAGATGAGAAATAATGTTTTTGGAATTGTTAAACCATCTCTGAACATTATACAATTTTGTTTTCACTATGCTGTGTAAATAGTGTATATAAAGGACAAATGAGTGCTAATTTACATCTAGTCTTTCTAGATGTTAAAGAGGTTGCCAGCGAATGACAAAAGTAGAGTTAATAAGCTAACATTTTGAATACATTTTCTGTCAAAATTCATAGGAAAGAATGTTCTGATGACAACTTAGAAAGTGAAAATTTAAAAGTCATCTTTTATGCATATATCTGACCCCTCGGTTATTAAGATATAGGAATGGGATAGGTCCTAGGTCAGAATGTTTCTGTTTGGAAGACACTATTCAAATCTAGCCTTAAAAAAATGGGTTTGCTTGGTTTTTGTCTTTGTTTTTCTTCTTATTATTGTGGTTTTTGCCTTTGTTTGTTTTTTTTTTGTTTGTTTGGTTGGTTGGATTTTTTTTTTTTGCATCAAATCTAGCCTTTTATAAGTAAGTGTATACAGTTTATTCAGTGCTACTCTATGAATAGTAAGAACTTAAGTCCTTACTGGAAACATCTGGCTTTTTAAATGTTTTAAAAATGTAATCACACACTAAAAGTAGAAGGTGAAAATAACCTTTTTAATTGATTCCTTTTAGATGTACCTGACAATAGGATACACTATGATAGAATTATGAAATCATGGAGTATTACTTGTTCTAATTCAATCCCCATTATTTCCCCTTCCACCCCACCCCATTCTCTTCCCTCTACTGTTCTTTCTGCTATTTAGTAATGGATTTTTTAAACTTAGTGTCTTGTTGATGTACATGTTGATGAAATTCACTATGGTTTATGGTTTGTTCATACATGAACCTAGGAAAGCTTAGTCTTATTCATTCCATGAACTTTCCCTATCTCTTCCCTCCTCACTCATCAAACTTCTTCACAGCAAGGAAATCATCAAGAGCATGGCTTTATCAAGAAAACCTACAGATAGGGCACTAATTATATAGAATATACAAAGAACTCAAAAAATTTAATATCAAAAAGACAAATATCGCATTTACCTGATAAGAACAATTTTAGGATGAAAAGGTTTATTTAGGGACTTGCAGTATCATAGGTCTCAATCCATGGAAGGCCAACTTCATTCCTCAGAGCTCAAGGTTAGGCTGTACATCATGGTGGCAGGCATGGCTCTAGGGAACAAGAAGTTCAAGGCTGATGCCTGTGCTCAGGAAGAACAGAGGAAGAAACATGAAGCCCTGTAAAAAAAATCAAGTTATTTATGTATAATATATAAAGGCCCATAGGAAATATTTCCATTCAGACAAATAGGGGGATACAAAGAAGGGATAGGACCAAAATAAGTATAAAATCCAGCTGGGCAAACAAGTCATGTAGTGCCATGTCCACTATCTTGACCCTGGAGAAAGTGGAATCACAATGTTCTATACAAAAGACGTGTATAGCTCTGCCCCTATGGACTTGCTAGTTGCAGTCCACATGGCCTCTCTGTTGGCTTGTCTATATGCAGTTCCTGCAGCTTTCTTCAGCAGTGATTCCACAGTACTGGGATTTCTTAATCTCACAGGTTGCCACTGCAGCTTCAGCTCCTACACACATCTGTATGCATTGCCCTCTCAGGGGTTGCCCACAGAGACTCCAACCCTGGAGCACTTTGCCTGGTCTCCAAGGTCTTCCTTCGAAATCTCAGTGGAAGCCTTTATGACCCCTAATTCCAGCATCTTGCAATCCTTCAAAACCAGCACAATGTGGTTGATGCCCAGAACTGCTGCCATCTCAAGAAGCAGCAGTCTCTGAGTGACTGGGTGTCTGAGCACATTGGAAAACTTTCCTAGGCCCCATTGTGCAAGCATGGTGCCCCACTTGTCTGTTCTCAAAGGAAATCTTACTCCTATGCTCTTGATATGGGTGTGGTCTTGTCAATTTCTGAAATGCCCTCCCACCATCTTTCTTATTGCCTCTAGGCAAAGTCCTTAGCATTTTAGTGACAGAAATGTCTTTAACAACTGCACCTTACCTTGCCACAGTTTTACTCCCACATTTCAAATCCAAATTTTTCAAATTTTTCTGCTTTGCTGTCTACTCCTGAATATCACAATACATTTGGCTAAAAGCCACCAGTAATACCCATATAATTGCCTGAATGTAACACTGCCTGGAAATTTCTTCTGCCAGATTAAGAAGTGCATTACCTTTAAACTCAAGCTCAGAAAATGTCTCTGGACACAGGTAAAATGAACACAACTTCTTAGAACATAATAGGAATGACTTCTAGTCCAGTTTCAAATAGACTCCTCCTTCTCCTCTGAAACCTCTTGAGCCCTATCTTTAGCACAGTCCTATCAGCTTTTATAACCCAATCATTTCACCTCAGCCTTCCCAAATCGTCACACATGCGCTTTGGGGGGCACCTCGCATTCACTCAAGCCATAACAAACTGTCTCTTGGGAACGACTTTTGTAATCCACCCCTTGGATCTAGGTAGTCCTGAACTTAGTCACTGGAATGGTAATTAGGGAGAAGTGGAAGGGTGAGCGGAAGGGATTTTTACTACTATCTCCACATCAGAAAGTTAGATGTACCTTATAACCATAGATCTATCTGCATTTTTGATAAAATATTTGTGTTTATTGTGCACAGAGTTCATACTGCATTTCACAACATCTAAGCTTTCCAGATGTCCTGAGGTGACAGTGTATAGTAAAAAATAGAGCTAGTGAATTAACCAATTTGTAAACTTTTTTGTTATAATTGATAGAAAAGAAGTATCTTGGACTTGGAATTGTTTTATCTCTGGGCATTTATTTCTGGACTTATTCACTAGGTTGACAGCACAGGGGCAGACAAAAGCACACAGAAAGATGAGAGTAAGTGCAGAATGGTTTGCATTTTGATGTGAGCCATTGATGTGTGTGCATCTTCTGGCTGTACATTAGGAATATTTTATTCATAGGAACATGTATTCTTGCTAATATTTTATAGTAGAAATCTGAAAATGAATCCTCTTCAAAACATGCTTGGTGTATTCTGCTTTACCTCATTTTATTTAGCTTTAAGGGAATGTTTTTTCAGTTGTGACTCTTTCAATATGCCTATCTATAGGCTTGTTGCCATTTTTGTCTTAAGTGAATTTGTTTTTCTCCAAGAAAGGAAAGATTATAATTTTTTCTAAGAGAATGAGTTGGTGTAGTGTATTATTGGTTATCAAAAATGCTCATGTAAGAGTTGAAAATGGCAGATTCCAAGAACATGGTATCTGGCTTGAAATAGAGAGAGACCAGGAAAGATCCCTTCTTGCAAGGTGCATGTATTGAAAAAATTCACTGGGATACAGCACTGATCAATGGTAAATTCTTAGTGATTCAGAGATTTGAATGTAGCTTGTGGAAAAAAAGAACTGGTTTAGACCCAGTCAGGAACCACCGTCACCACCTTTGCTCCCCAATTAACACAGGATCAGGAGAGATACTGATCAGTACAGTGTGATTGGTCCTGCCACACAGAGATTGAGTGCTTGTAGAAATGCTGCTTTGGGCCAAAACTGGGAAACTCCTCCACTTGTCAGCTATGGAGGGGAGAACAGATTCCCCCAATCACCTTACGGAGGTCTGGTAGTAGCCATTTTGAACAAGAGGCAGGTGAGAAGAAGATGGGTCACCCAAACAGATATCTCCACAATCCTGCCAGGAACTTGTTGACAATCAGAGTTTGAACCCAAAAGAGCAGCTCTGGGAGTAGCCCAGATTTCAACCAGCCCAAAGACATTCAGGTTGAAGGAGTTCAGAGGATCCCAGCTTCACCTGATCCCCCTCCATAAATTGGAGGGCCCAAGTGACTTCCTAAGGTCCAGAGCATGCAAGAGAGCACAGGGTCTGGGTCCAGGAGGTGTGGAGATGTTACATATACATTCAGCAGAAGGAGTGCTGCTCTGCAATCACCCTCCTGCACCTGGAAACTTGAGGCTTTCTAGAGTTACAGTTCCCCCAGTGGAGGCAAGCAGGGGATGGACCCAAGGAGCATATATTAGCCTGAATTTTTCATGGCATTAGCAAACCAGAAAAACTCAGATGACAGCTCCAGACCCACATCCCGATAACCTATCCTCCACCCTTATAAAATTATAAAGCTTCTACCTTGTGATAACAGTGCTTTTGACTGTGGGTTTCTACTAATAATCTCAGTCAGACACTGATCATCAGCCCCCAACATATAACAAGACAACCTCGGGGATAATAATTCTAATTTCTTTTTTTTCTTCTTGTTATTTCCTTTTCTTTAAGAATTTTTCTTCTTTTTCTTTATATAAGCATTTTATCTTTCTCTTGCTTATTTATTCTCTTTAAAACTTAATTTTTTGCTTGCTTTCTTTCTTCTTTGTTTCTTTCTCTTTTAATTCTAGATATTTTTCCTTGCAGGAGGTAATTGCTAAACCTACTATTCCTCTCATAGAAAATAATTATTATCATAGCTATAGAAAGAAAAAAGTCAGTATATAACATGGTGTATTGTATTCATTTGATGTTGATTTTGATTGTGCTTCCTTATCTTGGGAGGCATTGGATATTGTGAAAGTCAAAAATATTTCACAAGTTAGGGAACCAGCTAATGGACCCCAACCCAAGTGAGGGAGGGGACAGAAATCCCCAATTCATGAGCAAGATGTCACTGGGGAAAAAACCAGAGAGGAGTCTCAGGATCTGCTCACTGGCCCCAACCCATATGTCACATTGAGTAAAAGGAAAGAAAACAAACAATTCAGTCATACACAAAGGCCCCCACACAAAATAAGGTGAAAAAGAATTACTTCAATTCAAGATCTTTGGATAAACTCTTCAGAAATGAGGAATCAGCATAGAAAAGCTTTGGCTCAAACGTACATTTCATGAACCATGGAGTGCAGGGATAGAGAACAGAATGAAAACCTAGGAAAAAATATCAATGATCTGATTATTAAAACAAAGAACTAAAAGATCAAAAGAAGAAAATACGAGAAAAAACATAGGAGATGAAAATTTCTTTAACAAAGAAATAGATACACTGAAAAAAAAATTTTAGTCTTGAAATCCTTGGTCAACTAAATCAGAGGCTCAGTGGAAGAATTTAATAACAGATTAATTTCTGTAAAAAGTAGAATCTCAGCCCTCTAAGAAAGAACATCTGATAATGAGGACAGGATGAGTAATCTTGAAAGCACTGCTGACAGGAAAGAAAAAAAATGTAGACATTGCCCAAACCTTTTAAGAAGTCTGGGATGAAATCAGAAGAAATAATCTGAGATTAATTGGGGTAGAGGAAAACATTGAAATTCAAATGAACAGTATAATGAACATCCTAAATCAAATAATTTTCTCTCATATCATAAATGATTCAGACATCATCATCAGCAAGCATGTAGTGCACCCAATAGACCTAATCAAATGAGAAGTTCTCCAAGACACATTATCTACAAGATGTATAACGAGAAATCAAGGACCGAATATTAAAAGCTGCAAGAGAGAAACACCAAGACACATTCATAGGACAACCAATAAGGATCACCTTTGAAGATGCTCAGACCCTGAAAGCAAGAAGTACTTGGAATGAGTTTTTCAAATCCTTGCAAGAATGCAACCTTCATCCAAGATTAATATACCCAGCAAAACTCAGCATCAAATTTATTTGTTTATTTTATTTTTCTTTTTATTACAGGGCTGAGGACCGAACTTGGGGCCTTGTACGTGCTAGGCAAGCACTCTGCCACTAAGCTAAATCCCCAACACCAAATTTATTTATTTGTTAATGGTTCAAAGATTATCATCTTTTTGTTGTTGTTGTTCAACATAGTGTTATATATTGGAGAAGATCATTGTTATGTAGTCATGCATACATGGATACTGACAAAGTAACACATCAAAAAGATAATACATCATAATCAGGGAGACTTCATTCCAGGGATGCAGAGCTGGTTCAACATATATAAATCAATAATGTGGTACACTACTGCAACAGAATTAATTACAAAAAACATATCATCATCTCAACTGATGCAGAAAAAGCCTTTGATAACATTCAACATCCATTTATGCTCAAAACTCTGGAAAGGATAGGGATCAAAGGAACTTACCTCAACTTTGTAAGGACCTTTTAGACAAGCCCTCAACCAACATCATACTAAATCAAGAAAAACTCATAGAATTCCCAATAAACTTGGGAACATACAATGCAGTCCTCAAAACCCTATCCAGAGCAATCAGATGAGAAGGAAATTAAATGGATATAAATAGGAAAAGAGGAAGTTAAATAATATTTGCTGATGCTATGATACTGTAAGGAGAAGACTCAAAAAGCTTCATCAGAAGACTCCTGGAGCTCATAAATGGATTTAGCAAAGTGGCAGAATACAAGATCAACACACATACATCAATAACTTTCCTATATTCCAACAGTAATTCAGCTGAAGAAGGAATCAGGACATCTATCCCATTTACAATAACCTCAAAAAGTTCAAAATACTTGGGAATTAATCTAACAAAGAAAGTAAAAGACCTCTACAATGAAAACTATAGAACACTGAAGAAAGAAATTGAAGACCTAAGAATATGGAAAGACATTCCATGTTTTTGAGTGGGCAGAATCAGAACAATGAAAATGACTATTTTGCAAAAAGTACTGCATAGATTCAACACAATCCCCATCAAGATACCAATGTCATTCTTCACAGATACAGAAAAATCAATTCTTAAATTCATTTGGAACAATAAGAAGCCCAGAATAGCCAAAGCATTTCTAAGAAAAAAAAAGCAGAAGATTTCACAATATTTGATCTGAATTTATTCTATAAAGCTGTAGTAACAAAAACAACATGGTACTAGTATCAAAAAGGCATGAAAACTAATGGAATGGAATAGATGAGACTGAGACAAATTCACAAATGTTTAACCATCTGATATTTGACAAAGGGGCCAAAAACATATTTTGAAAATAGTCTGTTCTACAAATGATGTTGGACAAACTAGATAGTCATAAGCAGAAAATTGAAATTAAATATTTATATCTCACCCTGCACAAAAATCAAATTGAAGTGGATCAAATATTAATATCTATAATTAAATCAGCAAAATTACAACTGAAAAAGAAAAAGTAAAATCAACATTCCATGATATCAGCATAGGCACTGACTCCTTTAACAAGAGTTCCCTAGTGCAAGAATTAGAGATAAGAATCAAGGAGTGGGATTGCCATTAAACTATAATGCTTCTCCATAGGTAAGGAATTGGTCAAGAATTTCCAGAGAGAACCTACAGAATGGGAGAAAATCATGGCCTGCTACTCCTCTGACAGAGGGCTAATATCTAGAATATAAGAAAAAGCCAAAACACTTAATATCAAAACCACAAACAATCCAATCAACAAAGGGTCTATGGAACTAAACAGAAACTTCTCAACAGAGGAAGTTCAAAAAGGGAATGACTAGTGAAAGTGTTCTTCATCACTAGAAATTAGAAGAATGCAAATCAAAATAACACTAAGATTTCACATCACTTCAGTCAGAATAGCAAAGATGAAAAATACCAGCAATAACATGTGCCATAGGAGCTGTGGGGAGAAAGTAACACAAACACACTGTTGATGGGACTGTATACTGGTACAGTCACTCTGGAAAGCAGTACAGAGACTCCTCAAAAATATTAGGGATGGAACCACCTACAACCCAGCCATCCTACTCCTGGACATTTTCCGTAGAAGAGCTAGAATCAGCATATTAAAAAGATACAGCTATCTCAATGTTTATAGTAGCTCAATTTAGTAAATTGAGCTAAATTATTGAATCAATCCAGATATACCTTGCAGGATGATTGGATCCAAAAATGGTGGTATATATACAATGGAGTTCTACTCAGGTTTTAGAAAGATTGATATTATGGCTTTTACAGGTAAATGGATGGAAATGGAAAAAATCATAATGAGTGAAATATGCCAAACCCAGAGACTTAAGGGTTGAATGTTTTCTCTCATTTGCATAAGCTAGAATAAAACCAAGGAGAGAGTGGAAGTTAGACAAGCGTATTCACTGGAGACACCAAATTACATAATCTGGAGGAATTATAGCTATAAAGCAGGGAAGAGGGTGGGAAGAGGAGAGAGTGTAGGTGGAGAGGGAGAGACAATGGAGGTTATTAATTCCGTATAGTACACTTGACTCCCCTGACACGCCACATAATAATAATGTGGGCATTTAAATCCTGAAAATTCAAAAATTAATATATATGTGTATGGAAATTTATATATTTAATAGAGGAGAATTACATTGGAGAAAAGAGAACAGGGAAGGGGTGAAGAGTGGAGACACTGGATAAGGATCAGGCTCAAGTTACATTATCATTATATATGCATATATGAATGTGTAGAAAAGAATCCTTTCAATATGTCAGAATATGCTGAACTAATAATAAAAATACTTGTGTAACTTTGAGATTTTGAATTGTTGAACATTCATGATGTGTGGAAAAGCATGATATACACTATGATCTCAAGTCACCCAAAATGAGATGTTGTATATGTATATGCAAGACTTGGAATAATAAGTCCAACTAAGCTACTTGAGACTGGATTATTTTGTTCTTTGCTTATGCTTTTCTGTTTCCTGTAATGCATATATTAACTTTTAAAAATAAAATCTATTTTAAAAACCTGAAAAAATACTTGTAGAACTGAAGGTGAAATTGACATTAGTACAGTAATAGAAAGGGACTTTAATACTTTCCTATAGTGGATGGAAACATAGAGAGAGCAATGATTTGGCAATGATATAGACATAACTGACATATATAGAACGTTTCATCCAAGAGCTAAAAGTGCACATGGAACATTGTCCAAAAGAGATCCTATCTTAAACCACAAACCAAGGATCCACCTTCTTTTTTATTTGACTCTTGCTAGGTTATCTAGGCTGGTCTTGAATTTATAGGTTCAAGCTTCAGCCTGCCAAGTAGCTGGAACTACAGTGTATACTCTAACACCCAGTAAATTTCAATAGATTTAGCAAGATGAAAGGAACACCAAGTTTTCATTCTGACTACAATCTTATAAAGCTAGATATCAATGACAGAATTTCAAAAACTACAAAAATATATGAAAATTAAACACCATATTTCTGAGCAACCGTTGGGTCAAATAAGAAAATACAAGGAAATTTGAAAATACCATGAAATCAATGAAAACAGAAACCAACCTACCAAAACCTATCAGATATAGCTATATCCCAGGCTTGATTTGGTTCACTGCTGATTCTCTTCCAAGTTTAATTTAAAAGACCAGCATTAACCTCATACAACAGCCAGGTGAGAAACCTACAAAGAACAGAGGAAGGAAAGGGAAGGGAATGGAAAGACTCACTGACTACAGGCAAAAAATACTAACCACTATAAATGAATGGAAATTTTTGAAGAAAAAAATGAGCAAACTAAATTCAATAGCACATTTAAAAAGATCATTTGCCATGATCAAGTAATATTCATCCCAAAATTGCAAGAAGGTGTCCACCAAAATATGTTAATAAGGGTGATATATCACACTAATGGAAAGAATAACAAATATCATATGAACATTTCAATAGACCCAGAACCAGCTATTGTCAAAATTGAATATTCTTTCATGATTAAAAGAAAACTAAACAAATTTGGTATGGAAGGAACATATTTTACAATAATGGACATGTGTGAGAAGACCATACACAGTGGTGAAAAACTGAAAGTTTTTCTCCTAAGATAGGAAACAAAACAAGCAAGCTTAGTCTCACTACTTCTATGTAATATAGTATTGTAGGTTCTAAGCAGAGCAATTAGACAAGTAAAAAGAAAGAAGCGGCATCCAAATTTGAATGGAAGAAATTGTCCCTATTAGCAGACAACATGATGTTCTATATCAAAAACACTCAAGAATGGCAAAAATTCTTAGAGCTTTATTTTGAAATAGCTAGTAGAGAGAAGTTTCAATGGTCCTAACATAAAGAGATATCACATGTTTGAGGTTATATATATATATTTATCATATATATAGTATATGTATTTATTATATATAATATATATTTCAAATTAGATAGATTGACTCATCATGTATTATATACACACTGAATATGACAATCCAACATCTATATGGCCTAAAATTATTCATGTCAATAAAAGTACTATATATCTCATCAGAACTCACAAATGAATACAGTAAAATTGCAAGGCATAAAATTAAAATTCAAAATCATCAGTGTTTCTGTATACTAACCAAACAATATGAAAATGAAATC